>JACXGK010006231.1:0-29603 GCA_016801125.1 Novumbra hubbsi
ACTGAGGTGGTCCGATAAGTGAGGACACATATAATCACCCTGACTGAGGTGGTCCGATAACTGAGGACCCATATAATCACCCTGGCTGAGGTGGTCCGATAAGTGAGGACCCATATAATCACCCTGACTGAGGTGGTCCGATAAGTGAGGACCCATATAATCACCCTGACTGAGGTGGTCCGATAAATGAGGACCCGTATAATCACCCTGACTGAGGTTGTCCAATAAGTGAGGACCCGTATAATCACCCTGACTGAGGTTGTCCAATAAGTGAGGACCCATATAATCACCCTGACTGAGGTGGTCCGATAAGTGAGGACACATATAATCTCCCTGGCTGAGGTGGGCGGAGGACGCCCTCCCTCATTCACCTATATATGACTGACGTGACCTTTGGCCCTGGGCAGATCTGCAGTCTGATGCGCGGGGGCATTGCGGAGAGAGGTGGCATCCGAGTGGGCCACCGCATCATTGAAATCAACGGGCAGAGTGTGGTGGCCACTCCCCACGAGAAGATCATCCACATTTTGACTAACGCCGTCGGAGAGGTAAGAGAGGCGTTCTCCGCCTGCTCAGCACTGGATTTCTCCCACGACTTTGATTGCATGTAGCCCTTGTTGTCTTTTTAAGAAAATGACTTGAAAAGTTGAAATTGGCGAACGCAATGTGCTACATGTCTGTTTTGTGTTTCTGAACAGATCCACCTGAAGACCATGCCGGCCTCTACATATCGCCTGCTAACAGGACAAGAAGCGCCAGTATTTCTCTGAGAACAGAATATAAATATGCTGCTGCTTCTACAAGCAAAAAGGAGGAATACAATTATGAAGCTGTATGCATTCACACTCACAGCCTCAAATTTGACTCTTTTTTGTTTAGTGTTTTACATATGCAAGTGTACCGTATCACATGGCCTTTGATACGTCTCTCTGAACAAATTGTGTTGGTCCGCCAATAGAGACTTTTTAAGGTATCTCAGAATAATTCAGCACATTTTATGAGAGGACTGTTAGTAAAACAGTTTATATATAATTTATGTTTTAAATGAAATGGTATATGCAATAGGAAAAATAAGGCTATTTCATGCCTAGACTAATTTTTTTAAGAACAGGAGAACGCATGAGACATTAGTCTTCCGCCCTATTGTTTGAGGATGTGGGTCGGATGGACTTGGATGAATGGAGAGGAGCCTTATTTAAGAACTGCATAGGTGTATTCATTCCGCGCTTCCGTATCAAAACGATGTAATTTAGTAACATGCCCATCACCAGGCCACTAATACGTCAGTGTTACATTGGTGTCATCTGAAATGCGGAAATACATTTTCAACTGTTCTCGTTTCAGTGCCTGTACGAATTCTGAACGTTGTTATTTTCAGAATCTAAGGTTGCTGCCGACGATCAAGAGATGTATTTTTTTAATGAATGCCGTTTCGGATGTTTATTAAATTGATCAAACATTAGCAGCCGCTTTTGTTTTGGGTCTTTTTTTTTTTTTTACCTGATTTTGTGTCTAAACGCTGTTTTGTGGACTGTTTTGTCAGATGGTGTTCAGATGTTTTTTCTACCTCTACAGGTTTATGGTCGTACTTTCTCGCGAAATTATGTAAAGGATTTGTGGCAAACTTCGGTAACAGGTGAAGGATGGGACCCGCCAATTCGCCATAGGCACTTTTTAATTCGAGTAAAGAGGCTACATTCGCCACCAGAGCAAGCCAGTACATATCAAATAGCAACACTTTTAAAGACGTGCAGCGGTCATCGGAAAACATTGAAAACGCCACAAATGTACAACAGTTCAAAATAATTTTTGGGATGCAGTTCCTGTTAGTGAATGTCTTTATTTCACACTTCAGAATGTATTACAAAATGTTCTTTTTGGTAGTCGACCAGGTGCAACACTGCCTGTCATAATTCTAGCCTGGCCAATCGGCCCCTTTGTGTGTCAAAATATAGGTAGAATTGCCGGTGTCATTACCAATGATATAGGAGACCGGTCTTTGTGACCGCTGTCATAATCCGCTATTAGCCAATCAACCTCGCGCAGTGGGCGTGTAGTTGTAGATTTAGTCTCCGATTACCAACACTTGTGTAGGAGAGTTTATGCCAATATATTACGGAAGAGACTTCTCTGGGACGTCTACACTGAAGAACAGGAATATTGTCATTCATGCAGAAGGTGAGTATACCGGTATGGAATATTCAGACCAGCAGAGTAGTTCCTCCCAGCTACAACATTAGCACATTTGTGTCTGTATTGCTGCGTAGGGTGATTAATGTCAAACACGTTAGCATCACTTGGACAAGAAATGGTCCATGAATCGCTGGTATACATTGAAGTAGCTATTATAACCTGTATAACATTTCAGTGTTTAAATATAATTATATAACTAATGTAAGTCTGTTTTTATGTCTTGGTTTTATAAGATGAATGCTTAGCTCCATAGTTGTATGGCTTGTGCAACAATTTTACCGACTCGTTTGAAGGTATAACACGGGTATAACCTTTTTTAAACATTACATTCTCATTTGACTAGGACCTTTGTGTACCTTTATTAACAATGAACGTGTTATGGTTTATTTTTAGATTCTTTAATTGTTTTGGCATGTTGTTGTACATAACCCACGTATTCTTTCTCCGCTGTCGACCCGACACTGAATTGATAAGACTGCTATCAACTCCTGGCTATAGCCATTGTCATTACAATCCAATATTTCTATTATTTATTTTTGGCGTCATTGTTAATATTTTCCGTGGGTGTTATAACAGATGGGGTTGGTCTTTACCCACCTGGTTCTTTACCCACTCAATTGGGTTCAACCCTAACCCTGTGATCTGGTGCGTGTAAAGAGAGGTTTAGAGAAAAGGGAAATCCTTGAACACGCACTGTAATGAAGTAGGCCTATTTATTCGTTGTACCACGGTAATGAGTATGTTATTAAGACTTCTGCAACTGCAGATAAATATATTGCTGTAAAAATATTAGTACGCCGGTGTATGACTTTGTGCAGTTTATAAACACAACATTGGACATGGACATTTTCAAGACACTTGTTGAGCAAATGATAATGTAGAAATCCACAAAATCTTTGAAATCAGTTAAGATAATGAGTATTGCAGGATGTACCCTCTGAGCATGTCTGTGTTGTCCGCTCCGGGACGATAGCATTTGTGCGATTATTTTTGTTCAAATGTCCCCTTTTAAATTACATTAAAACGGGACATAAGGTTTTCCAACCCTATCTAGACTACCCCCTCTAGTGTACAAATGTGTTTTAAAAGAGCGTCTCTGGAATAAGCTGGCCTGTCATGATCTATCAAGCTCTTTAGGCTCCCTGTGAAGTAGGACTTAGAAGACGGTGTGCTCCCATTTGCACCTTATTTAGCCACGCAGAGTGTAAATAAGAAATTTGTTGACATCACAAATCCCAGTTAGTTATGTGTTGATGACACCTCAGCTGTGTATTTCATTATATTCTGACTCTGTTCTCCCTCATGTTTTGTTCCTATAGTGCTGAAATATGGCTTAATAGTACCTCGCAGTGCAACATGGGGATTGGGACTCAGCTCTTGCTTTTGCTCTGGAAGAACATCACTTACCGCAGGAGGAACAAGGTATGATTTGGAAGCCGCAGCCTAATGATTGAATCAAGCCTTTATGACCCAAAAGGTCAAAGGCAGATAGATAGGAAAGGCAGTGGTAGCTCTTTGCCACTGTTACCCTAACATGTTTGGTGATGATGGTGTGTTTTCGCTCCCAGATCCAGTTGATTATTGAACTGGTCTGGCCTCTGTTCCTGTTCCTCATCCTCATCGCAGAACGACGCTTTAATCTTCCTTACATGCAGAGCCAATGTGAGTCCCCATCAGTCAGTCTACTTTCGCGTAAAGTGCTTTTTGAGTTTAAGTGGTCTACTAGCTTTACTGTAAATGGTTAAATGCTGCTGCTGCAAAAAACAAGTATTTTCATTAGGTGAGAGTGATTCTGACTGCCTCGTAGAATTTGATTCATTTATTGTGTATTGTCCGTATTTGAAGTTTTACATTTTATTTGTGTGTACTGTATTAAACAAAATGTGTGTGTGTGTACCATTCCAGGTCATTTCCCCAACAAGGCTCTTCCCTCAGCAGGCACCGTACCATGGGTTCAGGGAATTATCTGCAATATCAACAACCCCTGCTTCCACAGCCCCACTCCGGGGGAAACCCCAGGGCGGGTGGGCAACTTTGACAACTCCATGTGGGTATACTGCCGTGGGATTGGCTGGGTGGGCCTGGGTGGGGCTGGGAGGACCTGGGTGGGGCTAGGAGGGTCTTGGAGGGCCTGGGTGTGGCCGAACTTTCAAATTGGCTGCATCTGGGATTTGTGCCGGTTTTGTTTCAGTGTGTTCCATTGAATTGTTAAAGAACACAACGTTATTTATTTTACCCCAAGTGTTTTCTCCCACAGACTCTCTCGACTCTTAGTGGACACCCAGTCAATCCTGTCCTACAGTGGCAACCAGACAGCCTTCTCTGGCTTCCAGGACCTCCTTGATACTATACAGAGACTTGGAGAGAGACCAGGCTCATGGCCCAGTATGTGGTTGTCTATTCAGCGTTTCCCTGGAATGTAGTGGTTGGGACTGTTAGGTTTGATAGGTCTACTTACCTGCTTATTTTACATTTAATCTAGATGGAAGGGGAATGTTTTTCATAAAAAAACTGACTTGGCATGCACTTACTTTGGAATGCTAATATATCCATTTATTTTTCTCCTTTGTAGAGGACATTTTCACTATTATGAAGTTCTGGGTCCTGAAGTCCACTGCAGATGACATATTATATAAATCAAATTAATATTTCAAAACCCCCCCAAAAGTTTGTAGTTGTTATTACTCCAAACAATTAGAATATACATTTAAAACACATCAGAACAACATTTTTCCCACTGGGTCTTAGGAGAATATGGCGTGTTTACTTGAGACGGATCAGAGTATTCCAGTCAGATAATCTTGTTTTATGTATCGTCTCGTACGCACTTACATAGCGTCAAGAATGTCTGTTGGTCAGTCTGTCTCTGTGTTATCAACTGTTGTCTTGATTTGTGTTTTTTTTTGTGTTCATGTCGCAGATCTTCCTGTGGTTGAATACTTGAGGGCCAATCAGACGTTCTCCAACTTCCTCCTGACCAATGGCAGCCTGTCTCCCTCTGCACTAGACCAGCTGCTGAGGGCTCGTCTGAACCTTCAAGTGGTGAGCACTGCGGTCACAACCATCAACCACTGACCCGTAGTCAAGCTACATGCAGCCCATGATCTTCCTGGTTTACATGTGTGTTTTTGCACCCTGAAATCCCCAATTGAGTCATTGGGGAACTTGAACACCACCTGGCTGCCTACGCCATTACAGCTGTTAACATAAAGCACATCATCTTCTGTGTCTTTGGGGGTCCTCTTGACGTTGTGGGACCCTAGGTGTCTCTGGCAGGCACTGGGATGATGCTGAAGGACATTGTGTGCAATGCCACCGTGTTGAGCCGGTTCCTCACCGTGGAGCCGAAGGACTCCATGGGGGATCTGCAGAGCCAGCTATGTTCCCTCCCGGCCAGCACCCTGGTCCGAGCAGAGCAACTCTTCCTCTCCCAGCTGGACTTTGGCAAGTTCCTCACGGTCAGTCTGGCTTTTCATGTTGTCGTGAGAATGAACATTTTGCCATTGTTGTCCGTATTGAGGCTCATAAAACAAACACAATGTCTGAAAAATATTCAGTCAAAAAGTGTTTGTTTTTATAAGCAATGACAAGGGATCACACGTTCTTTCTTCTAAGCTTTTTAACTGTTTAATACCATCTGCCTACTTCACAGATCGGCATCTGTACAGCCTGTAGTGTTTAAAGTACACCCAGTTTTTTACATATTTCGAGACACAGATCAATTAGATAAATAGCAATTACATTAATTAATGGAGATAACCTATTAATGGTTCTTGCATTAGGACAATGACCCAAAACACACAAGCAAAGCTACAACAGAATTGCTCAAAAAGAAGAAATGAAAATAGTTGAATGGCATCTATCCCAAAATCCCAATCCAAGCATTACAAAGTTATGAGATCAAGTTATGAGAAAAGGCTACTTAAAGTTATTTCAACCAATTGGGGCAACATTGACTTTGAAATTGTATTTCTTTTTATGATGAAATAATGTTTGCAAAGTACAATCTAGTCTTGCATTTGTACAAATGAAGCATCCCACAGAAATACTTTCTCACTGCCTGGTATAGAATTACACATTTCAAACACTGAAGTAATTGACAAGATTTCAAGCTAAGCCAACGATTGAGCCTAACTCTGCATTCGTCCCGCAGAGAGAAAGACTCATGGCCAATGCCGGGGACCTCCGGGTCATCAGTCAATCAGTCACCTCCGTGTCCAAAGAGTTGGCAGTGCTCTTGGATGACGTAAGTTGTCTGTTTCCATGTTGTCTTTTTCCCTCTGTGACGCTCACACACTGTTTACAACAAGTTAAAAGAGACTGCGGCACTATACAATTAAAAGCAATGCATGTTTTCATTATTACTCAATTATTACTTGACAATCTTCCCAGAAATTAATTTTACGCTAAGGAAGAATCCCATATTTTCAATGTCCCAGGGACAGAAAAGTCTGGGAAATGCCATCTTGGATCATGATTAGCTACTTCTATATTTACATGGTTTAAGCTTGAATAAGTACTTGCATTGCATTCCTTTCTTTTTTCTCCTTTTCTATCTCCTTTCATTTCTCCTTTCCCCTTTCCTTTCTCATGTCTCCTTTCTTTCCCGCTCTCTTTTCTCCTTTCTTTTCCTCTCTCTTTTCTCCTTTCCTTTCCTCTCTACTCTCTTCTTCGCTTCTGTCTCACTTCTTTTTCTTTTCTTTCTCCTTTCTCTTCTTCTTTTCTCATCTCTCTCACTCACTACTCTCTTTTTTCCCGTTAGCTCTCCTCTCTCTCCAGCTTCACAGATCTGAACTCGGAACTGCGTCTGCTCTCTCCGGAGAACCGCTCGGCCCTGCCTCAGGAGAGTTTCAGGGCCTTCTCACGGATCATGTGTGGCCACCCTGAGGTGGGCGGAGAGTTGATCCCATCACTAAACTGGTACGAGGACAGCGACATCCAATCCTTTCTGGGCAAGAACGGAACAAAAGACACAGATATTGACAACGTCACCAGTGAGTTCAGAGTTCACCTATCTACATTTATTGGGTCAGTGTCTGTGCTAGCATTAGCTAATACTAATTGCTAGCTAGACAAAACTACAGCGGCTATAAATCACTTAGGATTAATTCATTGAAATGATGTCTGCTTTCCTCTTTTTCGGAATGTGTATTGTGTTACCGTTACAAAATGCAATGAGCCGATCGCGACAATGTTCTGCTTGGTTTCCCCCAGGCCCGTACTGTAAAAGCTTGATCCAGAGCCTGGAGTCCAATCCCCTGTCACGAATCGTGTGGCGAGGGATCAAGCCCCTGTTCATTGGCAAGCTGCTCTACACCCCCGACACTCCAGCCGTACGTGACATCATCAAAGAGGTACACCCAACCCCCGTTGTTGTTTTGAGGCCCACAGCTTCATTAGGTGCCTCACGAGGCTGCAAAGCCTTCGTCTCAACGCGTCACGTCTGTTTCTGTCCTTCCTAACGCAACCACTGCCCAGGTAATAAGTGCGGATTCTGCCATTTGCAGGTGAACAAGACCTTTCAGAACCTGCAGATCCTAGACCACCTGAACGGGGCCTGGGTGGAGATTGGACCTCGTATCAAGACCTACATGGAGGGCAGTGTGGAGATACGGCTGCTTCAGGTGCTGAACGGGTCCATTTACAGTACCAACAATCTCCCCCAGGGTCCTTTCCCACGAGCCCACTGACACCAGCTATGACACGGCATGTGTTGGTTCATGGGTCATGTTATCTGCCGTGTGCTGTACATGTGATTAAGTGCCAAGTAGGCCGTCCCACGTGATCGCACCAGGACTTCTAGGAATTAGAGCGTCCCCAGGGAGACTGTTACTATTTCTGGTTGGGTTTTGCGTCTTGGCGCCTCTGGCCAACCGTGTGGCTTCCTCTGTGGGACAGGATCTGCTGAGGCGGCCGGAGGTGGCTGTGTTGGTCAACCTGCAGCTGGTGAACACTTCCTGGACGGCCAAACGCATTGCCCACTTCCTGTCCACGCCCAGCGGACCCAGGAGGGAGGGAGCACCACCGACTTGGCTGGATGTGTACGGCGACTTCAACAACAGCATCACAACCCTGGCGCAAGTCACCCAGGTGGGGACCGCTCCTCCTAAACACGGTTATTGTGTGTTTCAACTCACTCAAGTAGAGTTCTGGTTATGAGGGCGTCCATGTTTAATTAGCTGTCACAAAAGTACTTCAGGTGCCCTAAAGAGGAAAAACCAGTGTAATTAGTTGTTGTACCACTGAATAAGTCAAGAGGTGTGTGTGTGTGGGTGTTGGATTCACTAGTCTGTTGTGCTGTTAACACACTACTCGTGGCTTTGTTTCCTCTTAGTGCTTTTCCCTGAACAAGCTGGAGGGAGTCGCCACGGAGGGACAGATGATTGACAGGGCTCTGGAGCTTCTGGAGCAGAGGGAGTTCTGGGCCGGCATCGTCTTCCTTCTGCCCAACACTTCCTCGTCCAGCCTGCCCCCGCACGTTACCTACAAGATACGCATGGACATTGACGATGTGACTCGCACCAACAAGATCAAGGACAGGTACACTCATCTGAGGGCGTTTCATATGACCAGCCATCCCGTTTGGACATCGAGTTTGGACAAGGCTCGAGTTTGGGGCCGGATTCTGATCAATCCGAGCCTTGGGTGGATTTAGTGGTTTTATCGCCTGACACAAAGAATCAAGGCTGCTAGCGCATGCTAGCTCTGTTTGCCCTCCACCTAAATTGTAGTGTTTATCTTCTGTTTCATGTCCTGATAGGCTGCCCTGGGTGTCGTTGCTTTATTATTCATGACGCCTGCATGGTGTTCTTATGGACCAGTATATCCATTTTTGATGGGTCCATTTTCCCCCCCTTCAGGTTCTGGGACCCGGGCCCGGCTGCGAACCCCTTCAGTGACATGCGCTACGTCCGGGGCGGCTTCGTGTACGTGCAGGACCTGGTGGAGCGAGCCGTGGCCCGCGTGCTGAGCGGCGTCGAGCAGACCACCGGCATCTACGTCCAGCAGATGCCCTACCCCTGCTACGTGGACGACGTGTGGGTACCATCAGGACCGTCGCCGCTGCTGCCGGCAAGGACCTTGTTTTATGGATGGTTTAACACCCCCCCCTCTCCCCCACACTACCTCTCTCCTCACCCACCTCCAGGTTCCTGCGTGTGCTGAACCGCTCGCTGCCCCTGTTCATGACTCTGGCGTGGATCTACTCGGTGGCCATGGTCATTAAGGGCTTGGTGTACGAGAAGGAGGCCCGGCTCAAGGAGACCATGAGGATCATGGGTCTGGGCACGGGCCAGCTGTGGTTCAGCTGGTTCCTCAGCAGCCTGGTGCCCTTCCTCGTCAGCGCCGGGCTCCTCATCGCTCTGCTCAAGGCAAGTGGCCCCGGGCCGCGTCTTCGTCATGTCACGGGACGAGCTTTCCCGCTCCGCCGGCGGTGTGGTCCTCGAGCCCGCGGTCAGGCCGTTGGGGGGCCTGCGGTCGGTTGGCTGGGCTTTTTAGAGTTCACCGCTTCGTGGCTGTCGCAGAGTCTTGCCTCGGATGAATGACTGGGGTCATGGCGGCACACGGTTTCCGCCTGAGGGAATCTTTCAGTGCAGCATTCCAGCTGTTGGATGCTTGGAGGTCTCACCCTGTTGCTTCCTGTGTGTTTCTGGCGTCCCGTGTTTCTCCAGTGGGGGGACATCCTGCCCTACAGCAACCCAACGGTGGTCTTCTTTTTCCTGACGGCTTTTGCCACGGCCACCATCATGCAGTGTTTCCTCATCAGCACCTTCTTCTCCCGGGCGAACCTAGCAGCCGCCTGCGGGGGCCTCATCTATTTTGCCCTCTACCTGCCCTATGTGTTGTGTGTGGCCTGGCGAGACCACCTCACCACCAGACACCGCGTCTTCGCCGTGAGTCCCCATAACACACGTTCTCAACTTCCCACACTACATCATAACCGTAAGTCCTCATAACACACATTCTTAACTTCCCTCACTACATCATAACCGTAAGTCCTCATAACACACCTTCTCAACTTCCCACACTACATCATAACTGTGAGTCCTCATAACACACGTTCTTAACTTCCCACACTACATCATAACCGTAGGTCCTCATAACACACCTTCTCAACTTCCCACACTACATCATAACCATGAGTCCTCATAACACACGTTCTTAACTTCCCACACTACATCATAACCGTGAGTCCTCATAATACAGTCTTATTTCTCCAAACCACATTCTAGCCGTGCGTAATCCTAACAAACCTAAACAAATCTGTATCACCACACGCTTTGCCCAAGCCACAAGGCTCTTAGTCTTCCTTTGGTGAGGTTGCTTGAGGCTCCACTACATCACCAGAAACAATAAACAGAACAAATCCACCCTGTCTGATGCTACTACAGTAACCAGTGAGTTCCTCTCGCTGTCCCCACAGAGCCTGTTCTCTCCAGTGGCCTTTGGCTTTGGCTGCGAGTATTTCTCCCAGTTTGAGGAGCAAGGAGTTGGCATCCAGTGGTTCAACCTGGGCTCCAGTCCGCGGGAGGGAGACACCTACAGTTTTATCACATCTATAGTCATGCTGTATGTGGACGCTTTCCTCTACGCTGTGGCCGCCTGGTACATCGAAGCGGTGTTCCCAGGTAAGGGAACCCCCCCCCCTTGTAGCAGACACGGGCAGGTGACGAGGTGAAACGGTGTTACCGTACTGCTGTGACTAAACACCCGCCATCTGGATCTTGTGTACAGGGCAGTATGGAGTACCCAGGCCGTGGAATTTTGTGTTCTCCCTAAATTTCTGGGGAGGAATCCCTCTAGAGGTGGGCATGCCAATTCCTCCAGCTCCCACAGGACAGGAAGATGGTAAGCTACACTGCAAGTAACATGAAACATTTACGTTCAAACAAGGCACTTGCTTTTGGCAACGAGAGGCATATTTCTTTGTCCCTTCTCAGATTGTATCGAAGCCGAACCCACTCAGCTCGTACTGGGCGTGGCCATCCGCAACTTGGTTAAAATCTACAAGAAAGGCGCCAAGCTGGCAGTCAACCACCTCAACCTGAAGTTCTACGAAGGCCAGATCACGTCCTTTCTGGGCCACAACGGCGCCGGCAAAACCACTACCTTGTAAGTGCTGTTGCTTACTCCACCGTGTCCAACTGAACCTGCCTTTTAGAATATACCTTTCAGTGTGTTCCAAAATGTTTGTAGTTTTGTGTCTGTTCTCCAGGACTATGGAATAAAACATTAATGATGGGGTTACAGTACAGACATCAGCATGGACATGTACATGGTCCTCCCTGCTCATGGGTACCAAAAGTATTTGGACAATTGGCCTCACAGCTTTCTCAAATTTGGCAAGCGTGGTTTTTTTAGAGGATCATGAGCGCCCGGCACAAGAGGTTCTCGTATGTCTAGTGTTGACTCGAGGATTTGCCTTTGGGGTCAGTCGGAAACCTGAGGACGAAAGATGTGGTGATGCAGGTCAAGATGGCCATCACGGTGCAGATGAGTCAGTCGGTCACCTTGTCCGCTCAGATCCAATCAAATACCTTAAAACCCAATAGGCGGCACTTCAATTTGCAGCAGGACAATGATCCAAAACGTAATGCTAAAGCCAACAGCCCCCCCTACTCAGCAGGCTTCATATCCCCCCCCAGCAACACCACTGGTCTGAAGGGTTCACGCACAGCTTGGTTGTTTCCATGGACAGGTCTATCCTGACGGGTCTTTTCCCCCCCACGGCTGGGACGGCGTACATAAAGGGCATGGACATTCGCTCTGACATGGACATGATCAGGAAGACCCTGGGGGTGTGTCCGCAGCACAATATCCTCTTTGACATGTGAGCCTTTTCTCTAGTCTCTAGTCTGTAATGTGTCCTGTATTCAATCAGCTATATTTTAGTGCAGAGGATTAACAGCCTTGTGATAATGACATCTGTGGCACCTGTTTTGAATGGTTTTAGAACTGCATTGCTTGATGGCGAGGTTAAGAAAATGATTAAATCCCGCAGACACGAAGCAGAAAGACTAGTGTAGACCAAGACGAATAATCACTTGTGGAATGAAGATATCAAAAGGCCTCATCCGCAAAACCAAATGCCCATCAGTCGCCATCTTAAAATAGGGATCCAGACGCACTTCTGAAGTGGTTTGACCTCAGTCACCTCTCTGACCTTCTTTCTGTTTAGTTTGACCGTAGAGGAGCACGTGTGGTTCTATGGTCGTCTGAAGGGGCTGTCAAGCAAGGAGGTGAGGAAGGAGTTGGACACTCTCCTCCAGGATGTGGGGCTGCTGCACAAACGACACGAGCAGACCAGGAACCTGTCTGGTACGGATCTTCTGACATCGACAACAGATGGCCATCGGCAGTTGACCTCCCAATACCGTTCAACAGCAGCTACATGTGGAGTAACCCAAGCCTTTATTCTGTGAGCTCTCATTTGTCTGTGTCTTTCTCCTCTCCCTTGCTCTCTGTCTGTTCTCTCTCCCTGTCGCTCTCTCTCTCTCTTCCTCTCTCTCTCTCTCGTGTCTGTCAGGTGGTATGCAGAGGAAGTTGTCTGTGGCCATAGCGTTCGTGGGCGGTTCTAAGGTGGTGATCCTGGATGAGCCCACAGCTGGGGTAGACCCCTACTCCCGTCGAGGCATCTGGGACCTGCTGCTCAAGTACCGCAAAGGTCACAGCCGAACCCTGTCTACGGTCGTGACGTGGTCCGCTGCAGTCGCCAGTGGAATTCTGTGTAATTAGATTAGGTGTCATTAAATACAATGTTTTTCTCCCCCCCTCCGTCCCTTCGTCTTTGTTCCTCTCCATCAGATCGCACCATCATCCTCTCCACCCACTACATGGGTGAGGCTGATCTCCTGGGAGACCGCATTGCCATCATCTCCCAGGGGAGGCTGTGCTGCTGTGGCTCCTCGCTGTTCCTCAAGGCCCGGCTGGGGACGGGATACTACCTCACCGTGGTCAAGAAGGAGGGCCTGACCCCTGCCAGCGCCACCAAACTCTCTTCGGTCGCCAAGGTGATTCTACGCGGCTGCACGTGTCATTCAACTTCCCAGACGCATAGAGGAGGAGTGGAGACCAGGAGAGGGAGTTGTTGTAGACAACCGTGATTGGGGGGCGTGCGCTGGGGAGCGGGAGTCGATGGAGGTCATGTCCTTTGACTGCCCGTTTGCCAATGGGTTCTCCCTCTGTGTTGCAGGACAGTGACTCCTCCATGAGCGACGACACAGGCCTGGGCAGTGACATCAGCGGCCCAGGTGGGGGCCCCTGGAGACATTCCGTAAGATGTGACACGCCGTCGTCAATGGTGACAGCCCCGGCTAATGGTTTCTCCTCGTTCCTCCTCAGACCTGGCCGCTTTGCTGGCCCTGGCACAGCGCCACGTCCCCGGGGCACGGCTGGTGGAGGACGTCGGGCGCGAGGCGGTCATCAACCTGCCCCACAAGGCGGCAGAGGACAGCGGCCTGGCGGCCTTCCTCCATGAGCTGGACGACAGGAAGTCTGAGCTGGGCATCACCAGCTACGGCTTGTCAGATACAACCCTAGAGGAGGTGAGGAGTGGACACACACACACCAGGATTAGCCAAAATAACAGGGGATTCCATGTGTATACAATGCAGGTGCTTCCACGCTGGTGTGGTTTCTGAGGTAATTTAGATGTTAACATCCCATCATGCTTAGGGTCAGGACCAGGTGCCCGATAGTTTGGCCATTATGACTAGGAGAAAAGATCTTGGAGCTTCAGTGACAAAGACATCTGAATTTGGTGGTTTTTCATGAGGGGCTGATCATTTTGGCATTGAAGTCTGAGGAGAAGATACTTGCCCGGGGAAAGTGTAGCTAAAAGCGACCATGATGTCTTTGCGTTGGTATTGAGGACGTGACCTGGACGTTGCGACGACAACACACCATCGGTGAATTCCCCCGATGCCCCTGGTGCAGTGTGCCAATCTAACACCCCGTTCACACCTGTCCTCGCCCGTTTTATGGGCACAAAAGAAGTCTAAACGTCAACTCCGCCAAGGGGATCCACATATGACTTGATGCATTGGTTTGGTTTTAACGAAACAGACAGAGGGGCTCTGCCTCTGCAACGAATTGACACCCAGCCAGCGCAGCGTTCCATTAGAAATGGATGAGCCTTCGTTGGGGCGCGTTGACGCTGCAGTTGTACCGGGGGGCGTTGACGCTGCAGTTGTACCGGGGCGCGTTGACGCTGCAGTTGTACCGGGGGGCGTTGACACTGCAGTTGTACCGGGGCGCGTTGACGCTGCAGTTGTACCGGGGCGCGTTGACGCTGCAGTTGTACCGGGGCGCGTTGACGCTGCAGTTGTACCGGGGCGCGTTGACGCTGCAGTTGTACCGGGGGGCGTTGACGCTGCAGTTGTACCAGGCGGCGTTGACACTGCAGTTGTACCGGGGCGCGTTGACGCTGCAGTTGTACCGGGGCGCGTTGACGCTGCAGTTGTACCGGGGGGCGTTGACGCTGCAGTTGTACCGGGCGGCGTTGACACTGCAGTTGTACCGGGGCGCGTTGACGCTGCGGTTGTGATTGAGGCTTTAGCGTGTGTAAATATTTGGCCACATCTCTATTGACATGCAACACAATACAAAGGCAGGGAACCAGAGAGAGGAACGGATATGAAAACACACATGCTGGCAAACAGATTAAGGGATCAACACACATCTTGGCATTTACACACAAACACATAAACACACACACGTTTACGCACTTTTGCACACATTTAAGGCTTAAAGAGGCTTCACCTTGGAAGTTGCTCTTAAGCCACGGGTGTGAAACTGCCAATCCATCTGCTGAATAACTAAAAGGGAGGTCGTAGGTCAGAGAAGCCACCTAGAGGCCATGGCTAACCCTGAAAGAGCCACGGGGTACCACAGATTAGATGGAAGAAACGGTCCGTCTGTTAGCTATTGTCTCCACAAAGCAGGGCTATTATCTAGAATGGTGGTGTGGAAAAACTGTCACACCATATTCATGTGGAAGATACAAGCTGTGGCAAAAGGTTTTCTGAAAGCTTTATCAGGAGCATCACCGTCCCGCCAGTAAAGCATTGAGCTATCAGCATCCTTGTTTAGGAGATGCTTTTCACAGGTAGGGGCTGGAAAACGTTTTTTAACAAGATCAAAATGGGTTTACCCAAAATAGTATAATTGCAGAGGGAATGTCCCAGTAATGTGCTTTAGTCGGACAGCTTACCTTGATTAAAAGAACTTACCTCAGTAGGTCAGCACATGGTAGATCCTTTCTCACCCCTGAGTGCAAAATGTAAAGAAATTATGCAATGTCTGATTACTTGTGAGTTACAAAAGGTGATATTTGGGGTTCAGTTTGGGTACGACAAAAACAAATGAACAGGGTATATACTACATAATGATATAAACATGTGTTGATGTTCTCTTTTAGTTTAAGAAAACTGAAAACATGCATATCCTTGATTCAAACATTGAAATCTGGAAATAGGAACATTTTAGGAATTGTTAAACATGCTGGTGTTCCTGTAGATCTTTCTGAGGGTGGCCGAGGAGACGGGGGTGGATCTGGACCCAGAGGGGAGCCTGAGACAGCCAGCCAACCCTCAGGATCATGGTGAAGGGCAGAGCACACCTGGAGAGCCACCTGAGCATCCAGGTAAATACACAGAATTACACACTTCTCAGGCTTGATCTCAAGTCCATTTGGGGACCAAACAAATGATCTCCTAATTCCCCCTAAACACTTAACCTAGCATTAAACCAAACCTCGAAATCACATATCTTACACTAATCGCCATGGTCAGTTTTACTGTAGACCTAACTGTTAAGACGATAATGGCCCGTTTCCTTTTGGGGACAGGCTAAAACTCCCGTTGGTGACCAACTTGTCTGGGTGCAAAGGTTATTGTCTTTGTGGGGTCCCTACATGTGTGGGAAAACACAACACACATTTCTGACTGTCTCTTTGTTTGCACTGCTGCCAGGAAGGAAACGCAGGAAAGGTAGCTAGTTGGCTTTGTGTGCCTTCAACTACTCTGCTATCAACCCTAACACCATCTAACCTAACACTATCAACCCTAACACCGTCTAACCTAACACTATCAACCCTAACACTATCAACCCTAACACTATCTAACCTAACACTATCTAACCTAACACTATCTAACCTAACACTCTATCCTATAATTATTTACCTTAACACTCAACCCTAACATTATCTAACCTTAACACTATTTACCCTAACATCCACCCTAACACTATGTTACCACTCTACCCTAATACTAACTATGTTAACATTTTACCCTAACAATATCTATGTAAACACTCTACCCTAACACTATCTATGTTAACACTCTGCCCTAACACTATCTATGTTAACACTCTGCCCTAACACTACCCATGTTAACCCTCTAACCTAACAAAATCTACCCATGACAAAAACGGCAGTTGTTGCACAGTGAACAACACATTCCTCTCGCCCACCTCCTGGGCCTTTCCTACACACAGAGCCCCAGGAGACAGACCTGCTGAGCGGGGAAAGCCACGGTGGAGACCCTCTGACCGGTTGGGGCTTGACGTGGCAGCAACTCCGCGCGCTCTTCGTCAAGAGGTGGCTGTATGCCATCCGCAGTCGCAGGGGCTTATTCGCCCAGGTACCGACTCCATCATGTGACCAATTTGAATTAGATGTGAATTAGATGTGACAAGTATGTAATGGGGACTTCTGGCAGGAAATGTGACGTGGACTCGTTGTGTTTCAGATTGTCCTGCCTCCCGTGTTTGTGTTGATCGCTCTGCTCTTCAGTCTCATTGTCCCTCCGTTTGGGAAGTACCCCGCTCTCCAGCTGCAGCCCTGGATGTACGGCGAACAGTACACCTTCTTCAGGTAGGACCTGTAGATCTCAACACGTCTTGAACGAACAGTACACCTTCTTCAGGTAGGACCTACTTACCTTAGCACGTTTTGTGCGGTGATTACCAGATGAACGTCCTGGTAAATATTTGGACAGACTCACATCGTCACGGTTGTTTGTCGTCAGTCCGACCTGTCACGCTATGTTCTGCCTGTGTTTGGGCGGTTCTTCCTTTGCCGTATTAAACCGGCCCCTTCTGTACCCAGTAACGACGCTCCTGAGGACCAAGCCGTCCAGAATCTGCTGGAGGCCCTACTCCAGCGGCCTGGCTTTGGGACCAAGTGCATGGAGAACAGCGCGTGAGTCATCCCTGTTGTCCGTTCTCCGGGTCTACACTGACCACAGGCTGCGTCCTCTGGCGTGTCCAGCTGTCACCCAGAGAAATCAATCGAATATAACTGTAATAATATAGGGCGTTTAACTGTTTCTTTTATCTGAACCGTTATGCGGGGGACCCCGACGGAATACAAACGCCACCTTTGTGCCCCGCAGGGATCCCCTGTGTTTGCAGGAGGAACAAGGCACCTTCATGAGGCCCCAAGTTCCCCACTCCGAGTGGAAGCTCTTCAACAGTGGGAACTGGACTGTGGACAGGCCTTCTTCTGACTGTGAGTGCAGCTCCGAGGAGGTCCGGCGGATGCTCCCAGAATGCCCAGCGGGGGCCGGTGGCTTCCCTCCTCCGCAAGTCAGTACCACATAAAACGCTGCTACTTCTCACTAGTTCAGTATTATATATTATCAATAATGCAAAGCCCTGTGAGTGTTACTGTGTGCATATTACTTATTGCATAAATGCTGGTTTTATCTAAGATGACAGATTTTACTGTTTTGTTTGATTTGTTCTACGTTACCTGATATATATATTGTACATATACATAAATACATAAATCTTCATATGTTGTTGGTCAGAAAATGTCCACTTATCATACTTAAAGACAAGAAACCGTGACAGAAAAGCACTCAGTTAAAAATCACCCTTAGGTTAAGGTAAAATACTAATTTGATTGTCCACTTGGTATTTGATGCTAGCATTTGAAGTATTTAAAAAGAAAAAAAACATTATTTGGATTCCGGGTTGTAGTACTTCAAAGAACGTTTTACATTGATACAACACGCCACTGTTGCTGTGCATTCTGTAACCTGTAACTTTTATGTTCCACAGATCAAGAGATTGACAGGAGATATCTTGCAGAACATGACTGGTCGCAATATCTCAGACTACCTGGTGAAGACTTACCCTCTGATCATGAAGAAAAGGTCACTTATTTCATTATCTGTGGTAAAGTCTTACTTTGATTCAATCTGGGGGTTTTGTTTACCTCAGAATAAAATGTTTGCTTTACACTTTTATTACAATTTCAGCCTTACATCCGCCACTAAGAAGTGGATCAATGAATTCAGGTTGGTGGAGCGTGATGGTTATTACATCCTTTATTCATAGCCCTAAATTCGTTTTTGCCCCAAAACTACAATGTTGCATAATTTGGTCAGACACTGTAAACGAGATAAGATGACTACAACCTCAATGCAATACTCTTATGTAAATGTGATCCTGAATTCCATTGTAGATATGGGGGCTTCTCTCTCGGAGCCAGAGGCCCTCAGGTTGTCTCACAGGCCAGCCAAATGGAGGACGTAGTCATGACAATACGGTCCCGATACAACGTGACACAGGTAGGGGTTATGACATCCTTCCCGCCCAAGGCCGGTGTTCCTCGTGTCATGTGGTCTTCAATACCCGGCATCTGTGCTACACAGAACAGCTCGTTGGATCAGCTCCTGGCCCGCCTTCCGGAGTTTCTGGGTGTATTGAATAGCAAGTACAATGTTAAGGTACGTAGTGAATGAGCTCGTGCGCGGGTGTGTTAGACTGTACGCGAGGTTTCCCCCCCACCGTGACCTAGTTCCACCTGTACCCTGCCAGGTGTGGTACAACAACAAGGGCTGGCACGCCATGGCGTCGTTCGTGAATGTCATGAACAACGGCCTCCTCCGCGCCAGCCTGCCCCCGGGGCCGGAGAGAACCAGGCATGGCATAACCGCCTACAACCACCCTCTCAACCTCACCAAGGAACAGCTCACGGAAATGGCCATGTGAGCTCCGATTCCACCCAACCAGGGCACTCGTTTACCAGTATTGATAGGAAAAGAAATCATGAATGCTTGCTCACAACCTGACTCAGACTGGTGCTTGTTGGCAAACGGGACGCAAACATCGCTAAACAAGTGAAGCCGTTCCACGGTAAAACCCTCAGAACTTCGAAGTATCCACGGCACGTTCTCATGCGACACTTTCGACAGATTCAGGAGTGTTTTACTCGGGTCCGACTTCGCTTAGTTAGCTTAAACGCTACCGGCACGCTATGCTAGTCCAAGAAGGTATATTTCACGATGTCTATTGTTTTCTTATCGTTCTGCTTTCCTGTCCTGTTTTCAGGATGACCACGTCGGTGGATGTACTGGTGTCCATCTGCGTGATGTTTGCCATGTCCTTTGTACCGGCCAGCTTCGTGCTGTTCCTCATAGAGGAGAGGGTCAGCAAGGCCAAGCACCTTCAGTTTGTCAGCGGCGTCAGACCCATCCTCTACTGGATGGCTAACTTCACCTGGGACATGGTCAGTCGCCCCGCCAGCCTCACAGGCTCCATTCACTTCATGAAACCATAGTCAAGAGTTACCTGGAGTTATGGCCCAAATATTTGGACTAATTAGCAAGCCGAAAACGGAGGGAACCGCGACGTCCTCATAACGGATGGTAGAAAGTGTTGATGACATTCTTGATTGAAGAGGGTGACTTGAAGGAGGGATTTTGGCTAATTATCTGGCGTCCCGTTCCCCCCCAGCTGAACTACACGGTCTCTGCCATCCTGGTGGCGCTCATCTTCATCGGCTTCCAGCAGAAGTCCTACGTGTCGGAATCCAACCTCCCTGCTCTGGTTCTGCTGCTCCTGCTTTATGGGTGGGGTCCACACACCCCGGCTTTTTCATAATGGTTCCTCTCACCTGTGTGTTTGTGTGTGTGTGAGCTTTGTCGCATGACATTAGTTGATAAGCGTTTAGTGAAATACACCGGAAAACAATCTCTCCCGGGAACAACCCGCTGGATGACAGTGCGTTCGCTTGCACAGTGGTTTTCATTCGTCAGTGTGGTGTAACTGTTACTGAGTTTAGGATTTCCCTTTCTTCCGTTTCAGCTGGTCTGTCACGCCCCTGATGTACCCAGCCTCCTTCCTGTTCAGTGTGCCCAGCACTGCTTATGTGGTCCTCACGTCGGTCAACCTCTTCATCGGGATTAACGGCAGCATTGCCACGTTTGTCTTGGAGCTGTTTGTAGATCCGGTGGGTCATGGGTTTACATGCCTTGTTATATCGGGGCCACTGATTGGCCTCTGGGCACTTTCAACTGTAGCTCATGTTTTTGAATGGCACATCCGCGTACATCTTTGAGTGTATATTTCTTTGCTGTAAGAAATCTGGATCACACTTGCTAAGTGTTATCTTCTAGTGCTTTTTTGAATGAGGTTACCTTAATCTGCCAGACGTGTTGTAATGATGATCAGACCTCCATACGTCAGAAATACCAAATAATTAAGGAGTTGTACTTCCTCACTGTACGACTTGAAAAGCAGTTGAACAAACCATAGAGATTTGAGTGTGAATGTGCGTGTGTGAACTACGATATCCTGTCTGCTTTTCAGCACCTGAACGGCATCAACAAGATCCTAAAGAAGGTCTTCTTGATCTTTCCCCACTTCTGTCTGGGCCGAGGTCTCATCGACATGGCTAAGAACCAGGCTATGTCCGACGCTTTTCAGAGGCTGGGTATGTCCCGACTGTTTGTGCATGTGACAAATCAGTGCCAGGCAAGTCAAAATCCGGTGCTTTTCACTCAGGCCTATGGCCCCTCACAAACCAATCTGAGTTCATTTAACTTTCGTAAGTGCCGACGGTTGTAGCCCGTCTGAGGCCCTCGCAGTGACATGTCGTTGCCTCCGTGTGGGTTACCGTGTCCTCAGGCGCGCAGCAGACCCCGGACCCCCTGAAATGGGACTTTGTGGGGAAGAACCTGTTTGCCATGGCTGTGGAGGGCGTGGTGTTCTTCCTCTTCACAATACTGCTTCAGTACAAGTTCTTCATCAACTGCAGGTAGGTGCTGTAACCTCTTCTGTAACAACATGGCACGGATGTCATGTCCCGGCTTTCCATTCATCTGTCCCTCGTATAGGGGTGCAATATTGGCACCACCGTATTATGGCAGGTCATTCACTCGTGTGTGTTTTTTCTCAGGGATGCACCATTCAGACATGTACAAACTTGTAAAAAACTCCCCTTCAATCCACCCTGTCTTGGTCTAACAATTGGCTTGGCCGTGGTCATGTTAAAGGGGCAATATGTATGTTGTTTATTGTGCTACTCATAATAAATACCAGCAGAAATTACCAGTACACATCTGTAGTCAATTTTTATGTTTAAAATTATATTTTTTTTACAGATTTGTGTGCCTGAGATATACGCTATTTTAACTCTCTTGCCGGTCCATCTATTAGTTTGGATTGACTCGTAATCTCCTTTTATTTGTCGTAATATCCTTCCTCACCCTGTACTAGCTGGTATACGGGTCTCGTTTATTGTCCCGTTAACATACTGAACCTGTGTGTCCTCATGTCACTTTGAATAGGATTTCAACTTGTTTTAAATTGCGTTGTTCTGCTCATGGGTCGGTTCTTCCAGGCCCTGCTCTGAGCCCGAGCTGCCACCCCTCGGTCCAGAGGACGAGGACATCGCCAAGGAGAGAGAGAGGCTGAAGAGTGGGAAGGCCCATGATGATATACTCACCATGATCGACCTGAGCAAGGCACGTGTAGACACCCTTTAGACTTGGTCATCTGCGGTACGTCGGAGGGGTCAGAAGAATGGGGTTTCATCTCTCAGGGTTGTTTGTGCAGGTGTACCGAGGGGGCAAGAAGCCCGCCGTGGATCGTCTGTGTCTGGGAATCCCCCGGGGAGAGGTGAGAAACCAGCGTATCTGCCGGACACAGATCTACCGGCGGTTGTTTACAGCACCGTGCTGGTTATTAACGTGGATGTGACTTCTGGGGCTGTTTCCCCCGTCTCACCATGTCAGTGTTTTGGACTGCTGGGTGTGAATGGAGCTGGGAAAACCTCCACGTTTCGCATGCTGACCGGAGACACCCCCGTCACCTACGGAGAAGCCTTCCTCAGTCACCACAGGTCAGCCCAGTAGCCGCCCAGTTGGCCTGTAGACTCATTCACATCAAGTGAAAATACCGTACAAAAGTATAGGAATGATGTTCTCACACTTATTTGATCTTTACAAATGCAGTCTGCGACTTAGTAATTTATTTTTTATCTCAGATTTTAGGCTGGAGGTTAAATATGTTGTCCATATGTGCCTATTCGGTTAGTAGGATCAATATGTCTCAGTTAGACATTCAATTCCAAGTTTGGATGCAAGTGGTTTGATTGAAACGGGACCTTTTTCAGGGAATCCTTTTTACTACACAGTGCAATTCTCTTTTTAAACTAGTGGTCAAAAAACACGGAATATCTCTTTAATCATAATTCCTGCGGCACTAATTGCACATTACGCCTTTACTCTGATGTGATCCGTAGTGTTCTGACGGAAATGGACCGGGTCCAACAGCTGATGGGCTACTGCCCTCAATTCGATGCCATCTGTGACCTGCTGACTGGCAGAGAGCACCTGGAGTTCTACGCCAGGCTCCGAGGAGTGCCAGAGGAGTCTGTGTCCAAGGTGCACAGCACACACACACACACACGTATAAACACCCTGCCACACACACCAAGTCAATAATGTGTCAGTGAACCCATATGCCTCTTGTGTCTCCCAGGTGGCCCAGTGGGGGGTGAGGACGCTCGGGCTGACCCAGTACGCGGAGCAAGAGGCCGGGGGCTACAGTGGAGGCAACAAGCGAAAGCTCTCCACCGCCATCTCTCTAATCGGAGCACCGCCGGTTATATTCCTGGTATTGGAGTGGATTTGTGATGTCATGTTCAGGACAGTCCTGTTCTTTGGGCTCTCCCTTAACGCGTACGCCTCTCACAGGACGAGCCCACGACCGGCATGGACCCTAAGGCCAAGAGGTTTCTGTGGAACTGTGTCCTGACTGTTATCAAAGAGGGCCGGGCTGTAGTTCTCACGTCCCACAGGTAAGGGGCCAACTGCTCACGTGGTCGTCCTTCTGAGACGTCTTTTCGGTTGAAACATTCCACCTCGCAAACAAATAGCTTTTTTTCTGAGAAGATTATTAAAACAGATCGAGCAGTGCAAAGATCGTTATCAGCCTGTGATCGGCCGTTCCTACAGAAAAACCATCATCATTCCTAGATAATTCCATTACGACTCGAGACAATTTAGAATGTAAAACTAATTTGAGTGTTAATGCTAATCCAATTTTTGGATTACACATTTCAGTGTACCTCCTGAATTGACGGGAATTGAAATGGGATTGATCCCAACCCTGCATCTGCCTTGTTTTATTTTTCCATTGCAAGTCATGTGATAAATCAATGTCTAATCTGATAAATTACATTGTCAACTAAAATGACAGAAAATTACCTAATATTTTGGTGATGATTCTGATCTCAACACGTTCTGCTGTGTGTGTGAACAGCATGGAGGAATGTGAAGCTCTCTGCACTCGGATGGCCATCATGGTGAACGGAAGGTTCCAGTGTCTGGGCTCTGTTCAGCACATTAAAAACAGGTAAAAGTTTGCTGATGAATTCACTATTAATAATGTTTTAGTGCAACACGTTTTATTTTTATTTTCAGTGTTTGCGTCACAAACGCAGCAATAAAGCATACAAAATAACTGGTAAAAATAACTGGTAAGAACACCGATTCAGAATAGAAAACACATTAATCGTAAAATGTTTCCCCAACAACTGTTTAAAATGCTTCGAAATGGATACAGTAATCTTTAACTTCAGATCATCTTGAATAGAATTCCTAGCCGGGGGGGCGTGGTAGGTTAAAGAGGTTTTACATAACTCAGACTGGGCCCGAGGCAACTCCGGTACACGCCAATCCGGTGACGTTGTCTAGTAGTTGCTAAGTCTCAATCTCATTTTTACTGTGAGGGAGATGGGAGGTTTCTGTGTAACGGCTTTATGAACAAACAATAAACAGTTCCTGGCACTTCTGGAGGTCCTAAATAGGTAATCAAACACACAACTGCGTGGTAGACTGGATCCAGTTGTGCTTCTATATCAAAGATGGCAGACAAGCTTCGCTTCAATGGATGAAAAGCAATTCTGATCCTCTGCTTTGTTATGAGCTCAGAGATATGAGTGTTAAAGGAGAGTTTATCATGGGACCGAATTCCAAGGTGTATGAGGGTACACGGTCGAAAATGAAGTTGCCAAGATTTGTCATTTTAAAAAGATTAAAGCCTATGCGTCTAGCTAAGGGGGAAAAATCCGTCATTTTATTTGCATCTAAATCCAAACTGTGATCTACAAGTTAATTATGTAAAAGCCTTGAGGCAGAATTGACGCAGCCGCATACAAAACTGTCATCAGCATGAAAGTAAAAATAACAGATTCTGACAGAGTTACAAATATAATTTATTGATATGGTAAACAGTAAAGGACCCAAAATGTAACCCTGGGGAACTCCTTTATGGACTGCAGAGTATGCAGAATCACACCGATCTGTGACAACAGCTTGAGTTTGGTCACTAAGGTAGCTTTTAAACCACCATCCTTCTTCCTGGTTTTCCATTTACTCCTTAGGTTCGGGAACGGCTACACTATCATCCTGCGTCTGATGGGGTCCAATCCACTTAAGCCTCCTGAGGACCCGTGCCCGGTAGACTTGTATATCAAGAGCTCCTTCCCCGGTATTGTACTGATGGAGAGACACCAGAACGTTCTGCAGTACCAGCTGCCCACCGATAGCTGCTCCTTGGCACGGGTCTTCGACGTGCTGTCCACCAACCACGAAGAGCTGGGCATCACCGACTACTCTGTGTCACAGACCACTCTGGACCAGGTAGGGGCTTGGTTAGTTGGTCGCAGGGACTAGTAATGACTCCTAACGTCATGTGATTTAGCACGGGGACTAGTAAAGACTCCTAACGTCATGTGATTTAGCACAGGGACTAGTAAAGACTCCTAACGTCATGTGATTTATTACAGGGACTAGTAAAGACTCCTAACATCATGTGATTTAGCACAGGGACTAGTAAAGACTCCTAACGTCATGTGATTTATTACAGGGACTAGTAAAGACTCCTAACATCATGTGATTTAGCACAGGGACTAGTAAAGACTCCTAACGTGATGTGATTTAGCACATGTAATGGTAAAGACTCCTAACGTCATGTGATTAGCTGCAGGTGTTTGTCAACATTAGTCACTTTGCCTCCTGCAAGTGTTGGTCAACATTAGCTAC
Source organism: Novumbra hubbsi (assembly GCA_016801125.1). Lineage (NCBI taxonomy): Eukaryota > Metazoa > Chordata > Actinopteri > Esociformes > Umbridae > Novumbra > Novumbra hubbsi. The sequence continues at coordinate 25,533 of JACXGK010006231.1, forward strand.
TGTGCACCCTGCAGGTGTTTGTGAACTTTGCCAAGGAACAGAGCGATGATGACCATCTGAGGGAAGTAACAATCAGTGGTGAGACACCACCAGCTCAGGCCAGCGGTGCCACCCAAACAACCAGGTCTCCTCAGTCTGGCCAGTCCTCAGACAGCCAACCAAAAGGGCCCAAACCAAACGGAGTCCCGGACGGTGGCATGGCGATGAGCAGCAGGCCACAACAGAAGGAAGGAAAACAGCTAAGGCAGAAGCCCCAGTCAAGCGGAGGATCGAGTCGAGGAGAAAGCAGAGTGGAGTCGAGGCACGAGGAGACGGGCAAAGGAGCGTCGAGCAGGAGTTTAAGCAGGGAATCGGAAGCCAAAAGACCCAAGGGATCAGGGGACAGCTCAGTCAATAAGGACCCGGCCCGTCTATTCCTAGTGGGTGGCGATACACAACACAGCAACGTGTGACGTTATTGAGGCACAGGTGGCCAGACTGGAACCTCTGTGGTCTAGGGGAAACTAGTCACTGATTATTACTCTGAAGTCTAGGTTTTGTGCCTTGTTCATTCTCCTTCACAGCTATACAGTGGTGATACAATACCTCCAGTTTGATTCATGTCTAATCACTCAAGGGTCAGGTCTGTCAATCGCTTTCTGTTTGGCATTTCAACATGCGAGTGTTGAAGTAAGTATTTATTGTTATTCTCTAAAAATGTTAAGCATTTCGCAAGCGAACAGCTAAAGCGATAAAAAGGGTAAAAAAAGAAAATTCAGTATCTTAGCATTTGCATTTTGCCGGAAGCACTTTAACTGAAATGCTGCATACAACATAACCAGGGATTGTTACATTAATGCTAAATATGATTGGTCAACACAATCATAATTCAATCTTTCCAAGTTGTTTTCATGTTTTGTCCGGGGACAAAATATTCAGTCGTCTAGTCCCTTATATTTTGTTTTACACTCAACATGGTGTATTTATGCTGGCAGAATGTTGAGTACAGTTACCAGACTGGAAATACTGCCTTGATTAGTTCAACTACTGTTTTTGTATATTGTTTTTGTTCTGTTTTTACTTTAAGTCATCTAGTTCTGTATGTAACTTGAAGTAGCTGTATACCCAAAGCAGTTTTCTGCTGTACAGTACTGTACTGCACTTGGACGTATTGGCGTCCAAGTCCAAAGACTATTACTGATAGGAGTGTGTAGAATGTATCTATACGACTGAATGTATGGTCTTATGATGAATATTATGCTTGAATAATCTTACTTATAAAAATATGTATGGTTATTTATATTTACATAAAGCTGGATGTATATACAAAACAAATATATAAAACACTTAAATGGAGATACATTTATGGTATTTTGTTTCCTGCTCATTGCCTGTCTTCAATACTTCGTATTGAAAGGGCATTCCAATTTTAAACCTTGGGTTACTGACACAACTTTTACCCCATGTGAGCGAAGTGGCATCAACGTTACCGACCGACTCTTCTGGTTTGAAAACAGATTCCTACTAATTCCAAAACGTGCATAATTACTTTACAAAGCCGACTTTGCTGTGAGATTAAAAGCACCTGACCAACGGTTCTTAATATGAAAACCGAGGGCATAGTGGAAAGTCGAAATCTTATGTAGCTAAGTTATTTGAGCATGGTGCTAGTAATTAATTACCTAACTACATCAATTTGCAATAAAGGGAGTTATTTAACCTCTCCTGGTGTCTGATAGATAAATAGGAAAGGATTTGGGTATGAGCCTTGTTCTCTGTTATAGCTGACGGGCAGTCAAAAAAAAGTCAAGCATAATTCGTAGGAGTTTTTACATGGAATGTTGATAAGGACCAAAACGCTTTATCTGCATTTAAAAATTAAAACGGCTTTTAAAATAAAAAAATCGAATTTATGTCAAATAGATATAGCCTACATGAATGGACCATCCACCGGTGCTTGGTTGTTTACACCCGCACTCCTCGCTCCTGCTGACGTGACGGCCGTAGCTGGGCTTAACAATAGAACTGTCTCAGTGGTATGCTAGCAAGTGCTAGCTGGACGTATTCGTTTATCGTACTAGAGACCTTTCGTATTTGTAGTAATCCCCGAAACTATTCGTCTTGTTGTGCTGGCAGACGATGGTTGTTTTGTCAAATGATAATGAGGAACAGGATATTATGTGAGTGGAAACCGTTTATTCCTATGATCAAAATGGGAAAGCTCGAGAGCCGAAGTGTAGCATCTTGCTGGTTTTGTTTTGAATCATATATGTTGTAAATTACTACAGTATACTATTCTCGTAAATACAGTTATTTACGATGTTACATTTGGCCCGTACGTTTACAGATATATTTGTGTAAATTGATGCTATCAGCGTGCTAGCAAAATGGCTTATTAATTTGTACCACTGTGAAGGGTATCTTACGTTAGATGGCAAGTTACAAGCTAGCTACTGTCTGTAACCTTAATACTTGCAAGCCGTTGTACTGTTTGCGTTTGCTAGGATGACACTGTTAGCTAACTTGACACACCTGTCCTGTAAAGCTAACTAGATATTACTGTACATTGACCTAATATAAATGGCTACTGTTCGTTAACGACTGTAGCTAGGAAATTGCAAAACGGGTTTGGTTGCCAGCAGTATATTTGGTTGCTCGATTGGTTTACTGTACTGCAGTACCCTTCTGGCTTTGCCTTATACAAAACAGATACAGCAGTAGGTTTGTTTTGTAGCCATCGTTATTCTCTAACTAAATACAGTCTCGATTCAGTCTGTGCACCTACGCGTACTTTACCTTGTAATGTAAACGACAGGTCATTTGTTATCACAAATATACTGCCACTGATTTTGCATGACCAATACTGTACACATTTTTGTGTTATTTCTACGTTCACGTCATTTATTAGGGTTCGGAACTTTTGGATCGAAATATGCTGTGTATTACAAACATGCCTCCTACAGGTAGCCTACGGTATTCACTTGGAGTCACGTATCTTCAATATTTGAGCACGTATTTTACGCCGTCCCTGGCTAACACAACCATTGCTACCCCTTGTCTTTAGCAAGAAATCACATTTAGAGAGTGGAATGTAACCTAAAGAGACCAACTCGGGTTAACTAAATCTGAACGTGGCGCTAGTCTAAAAGCGGCATCAGTGACTATTCAATGTCTCTGAAATCTGAACCGACTGACCCATTTTTGCTGATGAGTCACCTTGAGCTGGCATCTTATTCGTTGATCGGTATAGCTACAGGGAGGTGGCCTATTTTATAGCCATTCAACACTAGCTTGCTACCAATTTAAAAAAAAATCCATAATTTAAGAGGTCACATCTGAATTAGTCAACACAAATTGACTCCTCAAAAATTCCTGCTTTCTATGTTTCCCAGCCTGATAGAGGAGCGCAAATGCACCTCTCTGCCTAACTCCCCAGCCAAACGTGCATCTCCCACCAAGAAGAAACACTTCTTTATCAATCAGGCCATACGCAACTCTGATGTGACACCCAGAGCGAAAGGCAAGAAAAGCCAAAGACGGCAGGAGAACAGTAAGTTGTAATTGTCCACAGCGTGACCTAATGAGGCGCTATTGCGGCCGGTCTAAATGCATGCGTTATTCATAGCCCCGGTCACGTAGCATCTCCTCAGCATGATGTAACAATGCTGCCCGTTCTTTTCCTGTCTGAAACAAAAGCCCGCTACCTTGCCAATCTTCTTGAAAAAGATGAGTGTTCCAAAAATGAGTCTGAGGTATACAGCGACCCAGCCCTGCCTTCGGTCTTCACTGAGGCCTGCACTAATGGCCACTATGTGGAGGTATCTCTCTACTGCTTTCAACATCTTCTCATGACTTGATTGTTACAAATAACTCTGAAAAAAACTACATTCGATCACTACTAAACCTAGTTACATTTGACCACTACTAAACCTAGTTACATTTGACCACTACTAAACCTAGTTACATTTGACCACTACTAAACCTAGTTACATTTGACCACTACTAAACCTAGTTACATTTGACCACTACTAAACCTAGTTACATTTGACCACTACTAAACCTAGTTACATTTGACCACTACTAAACCTAGTT
>JACXGK010006232.1:0-17291 GCA_016801125.1 Novumbra hubbsi
TCCCATTTACCCTCTCACGATCTCTGTCTATATCACTTCTCTTTCTCCAATTTACCCTTTCACATTCTCTGTCTATATCACTTCTCTTCCTCCCATTTACCCTCTCACGTTCTCTGTCTATATCACTTCTCTTTCTCCCATTCACCCTCTCACGTTCTCTGTCTATATCAATTCTCTTTCTCCCATTTACCCTCTCACGTTCTCTGTCTATCACTTTTCTTTCTCCCATTTACCATCTCACATTCTCTGTCTATCACTTTTCTTTCTCCCATTTACCCTCTCACATTCTGTCCGTATTGCTCTGCGTAGTCTAAAAAGCAGACAAATATTCAGCTCAACAAGCCACAGTAGCAAAGCAGGCCAGCTTGTTCTAGATACTTCCATTGTGACACAATGGCACCAGCCGGATACTTTTGGCAAAGCTGCAGTAATCCGCTAGTGTGTCCAATCAGATGCAACAATAGGAGGCTCGCAAGGCTTTCCGGTACTATCTAATACAGATCACCCTTCTCTGGCTTGCCCTGGCTTTCACTGTTTAGAGAATGTCTTCTATTAGCTTTCTTTTAATATACTTTCTTTTAATATCCACATATCTGCCAATCCAATGCTTTCTGTGTTCCACTGGCTTATCGCGCTCCTTCTTGCTTTCTGATCATATTTTCATTACATTTCCCCCGTTTTCTCTCCTACCCCCGTAGTGTTCCAACATCAACATAGTATGATTAATGCAAGCATATCACTTTTGTTGTTCATGCATTTACTATATTTTGATGAACGAGCTCAAATGGTGCTGTTTTCAGAAGGTCGAATAATGACGAGTCATTCAAAATAACCAAGCCATAAAGAGGATACATGATGTGATTGTCCCGTAATAGTGAAGTTGTTGGTTCGGTTTGAGTAGTGATTGAAAGACAAGAGTGTAGTTGCTTTCTAAGTGGAAACTGGTCATGTGTGTTTCACGGCTGTTGGCTGTGCCCCTCAAACAGTCCTACTGCCTCTTTATTTTCCGAGACACTTGGGGCTCTGTTTGTTCCTCCCCTGTGGTGCTGTCTTGCTTGTCACATATGGTATTTTTCTACTTCAGCTGAGGACACCACAGTGAAATTTGCATAGAAAGAGGTAGAGCACGAGAGAGAGGCAGACGCTACCCTGAGACGTATAGGAAAGTCACTAGAGGCGTTTGCCTGCAAATAGGTCAGTTTAAAATGGGTGTGATGAAAATGTGTCAGTCAGATACATAAAACAAGACAGCCATCAAAGGCTGTAATTCCCAGTGATCTTTAAATAATTTGGTGGTGGTTGAAAATGAAAGGGATCCCACTTTTGTTATTGGCTCATCTATTTCCCTGGTAAAGGTTGAACCAAAGAGACAAAGTGATGAGTTAAAGTGATGTAGTTGTCCTGAAGTTAGTTTGCTTTATATCACCCACTGGAATTTTAACGGAATCCTATACTCCTATAGAGTATGTTATATTACTTGTGTGTATGTGTGTGCATGTGTATGTGTGTGTGTGTGTGTGTGTGTATATACACAGCTCTGGAAAATAATGTAGAAACCACTGCACCATTTTCTTTCCTTTCTCAAAAAGTTGATAAGGAACATTTTGAGTGACGTGGGGAATGCTTCTGAGTGAAAAATGTAACCTTTCTGTTTCTCACTGAAAAAGTTCCTTTTCACATTTTTGGGAAAGGGAAGAAAAAGGTGGAGTGGTCTCTATTCATTACCCCTCATTTCCTTTTTTACTTTCCCTGACATAGGCCTGTACTGCATAGAAGTCATTAGATGGTCATTCATAAACTGTTCATTTACCTGGCCGGCCGTTCACACAATTGTCCTGAGACATTCATCTGTGTTCTGAGGAGAGATGAGTTCTCATTACCCTCCTCTGTAATCACCCCCAGACTGTGTTGCACAAAGGCCTCATTATTACATGACTGAAGGCGCTGAGGACTGGGGAGAGCGTTTGATTATGATGCATATATTCAATCGCTTAAATCGTTTCACCGACATGAGCCTGCAGCTTTACCAGGTGATCAGTAATACGTCAGTAATCAGTGCATCCGTAGTCGTGGACTAGGACACTAGGACACTACCAAGAGCCAAGGCACTCCAAAGCCCTGTGCGTTTCTGCAATTAGTATACTTTAAGTAAGTCCATCTTGCCTGTTTACGTTTGTAAGATCCATTCCTGTCAATCTTTTACATTTTCTACTTTTTGAAATGTGTTTGGATAACCCAAACCCTGCTCCAGTGTAATGGATATTATATATTGCAAGAAAATCTAAACTTTAGCCTTCCAAACAACGGGCATTGGAGGTGTGTTGGGGCATGTGTACACCTGCCAAAGTCAGTCTCACTTGGCTGCCTCAGACGAGCAGAAGGAGGTTCAGGAACCACCTGGAGGAGTAACATCCGGAAGAATCACCTGCGCCGCCATGTGTGTTGACTGCAGATAACAACACCTATGAAATGGTAATGGAGGGACACCAGCCCCAGCCGCGAAGAGAGCCGAGGGAAGGGAGAAGAACCAGCCAGGTTGATTTGGTTTCTGTGTTCTTTCCACTGTCTGAAACAGTGAAGCCCTGGGGCACCTCCTTCTCTCGGTACCTTATCTGTGTCCTTTGTCCTCCCCAGCCGCTACAGTTTCTACAGTGCCCCTTGTCAGAAGAGTGCACCCAAAAAAGTGGACTTATAAATATGTTGAATGTGTTAAAGTAATAATGGTTATGTGAAAAAGTAAGTACACAGCCCTAGTTGTTATTTTGTGTACATGTTTGTACACATGGATATGTGAGCTAAATTCCCACAACAATCTTGCATAATACAACTCCTACATTGCACCGTCTGGTGGATCATCAGAATTTGTAACTTGAAGGCTGGAAGAATCTGGGTCTGAATAAGGCAGGGATTGGGACATGTTAAGTACCAGCTAGATAGCTACGTGACTTGACTTGCTCTATCATAATTAATTACATTCACTCCGAACGAATTTTGAGTGATTATGCTTTAAAACGATATATCAACTGTGTGTTAATAACCCTCCAAACTCATCTTAATAGAACGACTTATAACGGAAATATCAGCACATTGTTAGTGGTTTTCACCGTGGAAAATGTCAGATAACTAGCTATGAGTTTCAGAAAACGAGAGATTGTGCGTGCCTGGCTGCCACTACATCATGAAAGCTAATGCAGCTCACCTCTCAAATCTTTAGTTGTTGGGGTGAAAAAATGGGTAAAGAGCAATGTTCCCTGCATTGCCTCTGTTTTTCTTATCCTTTCTCTCTTTTCTATTTTGTGCACCTGATTTATGTTGTGACGGCATTTTGTCATACCGAGTTGCACTGCATAATTCTTTGGAACTGGTAAGTTGAGCAGAGCATTTATTAGTGTGTGGGGTGGGGGGGGCTACAGATTTCTAACGATTTAATTTAGAAAACGTTTTTTCCTAAAATCTTTTTCTGCAAGTCACAAGTGTATTATTTTGGTTTTAAATATTGATTTAATTGACAAATAATTACGTTAGGCTTATGAAAACCCACACAGTAATGGGCCCTCTCCAAGCCATGAGCCCTGTGAATCATATCCACCATTCACCTCCAACCATTGGCCCTGGCTCAGGTTGACCTTAGGTTAAATGGTCCTTTGTATTGAGGAATTTTCTTGTCTTGTTGAGTTATGTATGCCAAATGTTTTGATTCATTGCAGTTAGTTTATGCTGTTCAAGTGCTCTAGGGGGGTTTCTGTTTAAGTTTCTGCCTACAGCAACACAATCACAACAGATCATTGTATGTTTACAATGTGTCCATGACATTGGCGTTCATAGAATTGAAGCCTTTCTGCTCTCAGGTGTTTATCACAAAAGCCAATGTGTTTCTGTTCATCTGGGGAGTTGTCTGGACAAGCAGCAGATGGCCGTGAGTGATGGGCAGCTGTAACCTTCCAGTGAAGCTCAGTGTCCGGAGCGGAGTCCTTCGCAGGCATGCATCCTCATCATGTCTTGTTAAACAACCAAGTGCTTCTCAATCAGCCCCCTCCAGGTCTGAGCGTTGGCTCTGCACCAACAGCCTCACAGCAGCCTATTAAAGCTGAGCCCAGTGTCCTAACGCAGAGGCGCTTCCCAGCCAGTCGCCAGCTAGCGGCACCGTCTACAACCCGAATTGTGAGAGCATAACCTTCATTACACAATAGTATTCCCATTTTTTACGTTCAGACAGATGTTCAATGGGAAATTAATGGGTGCGCCGCGTAGCAGGGTCATGATATTCTCCTTTGTCTGGCGGTGATTGTTAATCAGTGCCTCGGTGTGTCTTCCTAAGCCGGTAATCATAGAGTGGCTGCGGCGAAATTAGAGCACTGTTATCAGATCCAGAAGCATTGTAAAAGGGTACGGCCAGAGATCCACGCACACCGTCACGGCTCTGACAGACCGCAAGTCCGCCAGTTTTTCCCATGGTGAATGCTCAATGAATGTCATGAGGTTAAAGGGCCCTGCGGTAATTGCAAATACACCTCCCATTGGCTGCATGATGGAACTGCACTGCGGCGATGAGATTTTCCAGAAAGGCCGGGTCATCTCACGCAAAAAGGAGACTAGCTAATGCAAAGGACATCTAAAATGGCATGAAAATATTAGGATCTAGCACTATCAATACTAGCACTATCAATACTAGCACTATCAATACTACCACTATCAATACTAGCACTATCAATACTAGCACTATATAGCACCATTGGTATATGTGCTAGATTCCAATATGTGCATATATGCCGGAAGATATGTAGCTCCAGTTTTGGCCTGTTTTTACATATGCGGAAGGTAGGGCAGCAACCTTTTTTGCTTGGCTTTCACTGGCCTGTCTGTCTGTCCATCTGCCTGTCTGTGTGTGATTGTTGTGGTCTGGACAAAGGAGGTTCCGCCATTCGAGTGAGATTAACATGGTCATGTAGAGACGAGGTTGTCAGCAGCATCAGCTTTACCGTTTAATTCAAAAGTAAGCCTGAAGGCTGGGTTAGATAATGAATTCCCCTATAATATTTGTTCTTGCCTTAGCAGGAGGCACACCTCATCGAGTCTGCCTTTCCGTCTGAAGAATAGCCCTGTCCCAAGACGTCTGTTTATAATGTATGAGTGAAGTGACAATGTTGTCTTTTAATTTCAAGCGTGTTGGGAATGTGTAAAAGGCCCAAGCAGCCTAACAGATGTGTATTTGGTTATGATCGGGCAACTGTCAGGCATTTGAGACTAGTCTGGTGTTCAACACTTAAAACACACATTCGCTCACATATAGCACATATACACACATTAATACATAATATGAACACACCATTACTGAAGTCACACATACAGTACCAGTCAATTGTTTGTACACACAAATACATCAAGGTCACTTTCACAGAAATACTTTTGTTTAAGCCCAACTTCAGATAGTTACTGTGCCAAAATACAGGCGCTGAATAGCCTGAGAAAAGTGTTTAAGTGAATATGTGAAGTAGTTTTGTGTGTGTGTGTGTGTGTGTGTGTGAATTTTGGTCCAACCTCATTACTAGGCCCAGTCAGCGAGCGCTATCTGACCCTGACAAACTACTGAGCCTTCAAGCCAAAAACCCGTCCTTCACAAAGACCCTTAGAACAATACCACCACAATCCCATGTACCCATGTTTTATAATAAGTTGTGGAGCTCAACAACAACAAACAAAGATCAGATGAGATCTACCATCGAATTGCTCAGGTTTCGTACTGCAGGGCAGAGTTGTTTTTTGTCTCTACTCTGATTGGGTCTGACTGGTAGGCCCTTGGTTGTGTCACAATCCCCCCACCTCGCAGTAGTTCTCAACTTCCCAGAATTCTGCTTGAATTTCACGTAATTGATACCTGAACTTTATTCTTTCCTTCCTTCTATCCTTTTCTTCCCTACTTTTGTCCACCAACCCAGCTGTAGGTGGCCGTTACATCTACATGGCACGAAATGAGGCCCAACGCCCAAAATTATGCAGAACATGTAAAATATTGAGCTACATAGTTCGGTCATAAAAAATGATGTATTCGATTATTTTATGCTAATATAACTGCTCAAGGAATGTGATGAAAAAAAAAAACATAATTTTATCTTCTCTCATCTGGCAGTATTTTTAAAAATAAATGTGATGTCAGCAAGAACAAATGAGTTAGAATGTAAACTAAAGTTTTTCGTTTTTTACTATTGAGAGCACGTTGTGAGTAAGAGGCAGAGACAGGAAGGTAGCGGGAAGTAGGAACCACATGCAGGTAGTATGAAACCATACCACTGGGGTCAATGTCTGGACAAAAGTCACTAGCCCTTTAACTTGACCCGACCTGGCGATGGAAAACACATTCGGTAGGTGAACACATTAACAGTGATCCTAAGCTATTTCTCAGCACATAATCCTTCATGATGATATATATATCATCTGTACTAATGGATTGCCCTCTGTGTCAAACCTTCCACAAGTGCCAATGCTGTCTTGTAAATACCAGCCATTGACATTACATGGTGCATGGGAAATAGAATTATCTGACCCCCACACTAGTTGGTGGAAAATGATGTCAGAAAAAAATACAATAAAATAAATGTTGTACCTTTGATGCTATGAGGCTTCCACTGTTAAAGGTCATCGGAATCACAAACCAGAACCCCCCCCACCACACTATACTATGTTTTAGCAGGCTTATAGCACTCCCATCTTCCTCCAATTCCAAGGGTGTACATTTCGTTGATCATTTGTTGATCATTTGCAAGTTATATATTAAGCCCCTGCTTTTAAGCCAAGTATCTAATAATGATAGGCTTTTCGTAAGAGTCCTAAAAGGTCTGGGTTTTTGGTTTCGTTTTGAGCGTGGGTTCCAGCATGCCGGTCCGTTATTCCCATTCCACCTTCTCATTCTGCACACCTGCCAGTCATTCCCTCATCAGCACCACTCTACTAATACCCGGTTCTCCCCCCAGGACTTATCTGTTCAACGCAGTTGTTGATTGCATTTTGTGCTGCTCGTTGCGTATGCCTGACGTGCCCATCTTCGATGTTCTTACGTGTTTACTTGTGTATTCCAGGTTTTCCCTTGTTGTCCTTTTGGACCTCCTGCACTTTCTTTGTGTCCCCCATGTCACACATTTGGGTTCACCACCCTAGTATTTGTATATCTTGATGATATCCTCTTATTCTCTTGCTCCTTCCGTGAACATATCCAACACATCCAGCAGGGTCTTCGAACGGCTCCTTAGAAACCGACTGCACGTGAGCCTGGAGACCTGCGAGTTCCACGCTAACACCGTAGCGTTCTTCGGCCATGTTATCTCCAAAGGGAGGTTGGCAGCGGTTGCGGAGTGGCTGTCACCTAGAAACCTGAAACGGCTCCAGCACTTTCTGGGATTTACCAATTTCTAACAAACAGTTTCATCAGAAATTACAGCCAGATAGTCGCCCCGCTCACAGCTCTCACCTCCACACACTTGACAGCTCTCACCTCCACACACTTGCTATGGACCCCAGAAACAGAGGCTGCCTTCCAGGATCTAAGGGGAAGTTTTATCACTGCACCGATCATCACCCCACCAGATCCCACGCTCCAGATTGTGGTGGCGGTAGGAGCTGTCTTCTTAAACCGATCCCCCCAAGACCAAAAGCTTGACCACAGAAGCTTAACCCTGCTAAGAATTATGATATAGGCAACAAGGAACTGTTGGCAGTGAAACTCCCGCCAGGCTTGATGGTCCCTGTTCTTTGGAAGATTTCAAATATCACCCCGGCTCGCAAAACACTAAGCCAACTCTCTAGCAAGCACGCTCCTGAAGAGAAGGATGCGACCTCAGAACCCATCCCGCCTCCCTTCTGCCTGCTAACGTGCGTCACCTGGGAGATAGTCCCTCATCACACAAGCACAAAAGCAGCTGCTTGACCCCAGCACCGGAACCCAAAATTGCTTATTTGTTCCTGACTCCGTTCGTTTGAAGAAACTCCAATTGGCTCATTCCATCCGCCTCGCCTGCCGCACGCTAGCGTTCACAAGGCTTTTGGTGGCCATGTCCAGAGAGACTTGGGCTTTTGTCTCCAAGTGGTGCACGAAGCAAAGCCTCGACACCCCCTCCAGCCGGCCTTCTGCGCCCTCTACCTGACCCTCTACCTGTGCCATTCCGTCCCTGATCTCACATGCCCTGGACTTCGTCACTGGCTTCGTCAATGACATGACCACTGTCCTCACGATAGTCGACCGGTTTTCCCAAGCTGCCCATTATGTTTCCCTGGTACACTACGTAGTAACACACACAGGTATTTAAAACCTGTAAAGGACTTAGGTTTATTTCTCAAATAATCTGAGGAAATGCTGAGGAATGGGTTACAAGATATCCAGATAAGTAGAGTGTAGGGGCATAATTGTCATCTTCACAAAAAAAAATCTGTATTTACACATTTACTTTCACTGGATTTCTTTAATCACTGCCCAATTGTGTGTATTAAAACTAAACCTTAACCGAAATGTAAAATATGCTAGTAAACTTGACACAATCTTTTTAAAGTGACATAAACATATTCTGCATCCCATTTAACCCCAAGTTTGAAGTATACCTTAGCCATTACCTATTAGAGGTGATGCTTGCATGAAGGCCAGACTTACAAACACAGGCAACTAAGAAAGTAATGTGTAAAACAACATTTTTTTGTCACTGAATACGATCAAAATCCACCAGGCCGATTTTAAATGCCTGTCAATTGCCTAAGTAACCGTATCCAAATCTCACTGTGCCTGAAATTAAAAGATAACACTGTCAGGTTGCTTATCCACCAATCAGCCTTAACAGTATGACCACTGACAGGTGAAGTGAATAAAAACTGATAATCTCAGGAATGATTTGAGGACTTCCTCCAAATTCTCCAGATCTCAACCCAATCGAGCAACTGTGGGATGTGCGGGACAAACAAGTCCTATCCATGGTGGCTCCACCTCACAACGTACAGGACCTTGAAGGATCACACCTTCAGAGGTCTAGTGGAGTCTATGCCTTGACGGGTACAATTATATTTAGCATATTATTACCTGATGTCAAAAAACACTTCTACCGATGTTGCGCACACACCTCACTCATTACAACCTCTTGCTGCTTGTTATCTGTTGCCGGTCCTATCTGTATGTACATAAACTTAAATTACCTGTATCCCCCGCACAATTACCTTAATTAATGTAAATAGCCAATTTACTGTTGTTAATATCATTTTAGGATGTTTCACTAAATTATATTTACATAGTACATTTCTTTCTCCATCTCCATTTAAAAACAAATTCTATTAATACTGTCACTTTTGGTCCACATCTGTGGCTAACAAAGCATGTGGCATGTAACATAATATAACATGACATAACATTGATTGGATTTTGGCGACCTGCTTTTGAATCCCATGGGGCTTCAGTTTCCATATGTCCTGGTATCTCTCTGACTCAATACCCCTTAGCTCAAGTTTAGCCACCTATATTTCACATACAGCTGACTCACACGGGATATATGTCACCTTGGTGTTATCTCATCTCATAATGTCAAAAGAGTTCTTCTCGGCCTCAAAGCATTAAAAGTGTCCAAATATTTATTTGAATCTTAAGAAACTTAAATACTGTACCCTCCTCTGTCTCCTGCTTCCCCCCCGGGGCTTGACTGAAATGTTGGCGTTGTCAGGTAGCGCCGAGATGAGCTGAGGGCTGGATGGGTCTGTGTTGTCAAAACATTGCAGGTCTCTCCGTCATCACATCATCAACAGATGCATTCTGAAGAGGAGCATCAGAGACCATTCATGTTCTTGCTATCAACTATCCTTATGAAGTTTTCTAAACAGTAATCTCCAACAAATAAATATACATTCTGCACTAAATAGGAACTCGTCTAGCTCTTTTTATACAATGCAATATGTACAGTGAAATAGATGAGTAATGTGTGATTGGCTGAGGCTGGGACTGGGGGGAATTTGATTGGGGTAGAAATTTTGGTTGATTAAGTATCACGTCTCAGCCATTCTGAAAATGATGGGGATAAATACAAAAATACATTTTTATCAACATGTTGTAAATATATTTGTAGTGTCTCAAAAAACAAAGATGTATGGTGCAAATACATTTTGAAACAACCTAATACATCTAATCACAATCAACTTTAATCCATTCAGTCTCAGAATAATACTTGTTAAATATTATTTTGCTGGTTATAGACAACATTTAGGCACAGAATACACAAAAACTACAACATGTTTTCATACAAACACTGAGTTTCAGATAATGACATTGAGCTCTATAGCTTGAAACTCAAACCTAGGCCAGCTTTCTCCAATGTTTATACTCTGTAGACAATTCTAGTGGATGCAAGCTACAACTGGAAGCCTGTGAATAGTGAGGAGGAGCTTGGTGACATTGGAGAACTTGATCGCCAGACAGGAAACGGTATTCTGGATACATTTCAGTAGTTTTATGGCTCAAGCAGGGAGCTTGTGCCATGAGCTCCCTGTTTTGAACAGCGAGTCACTGATTATTTGTAATTGCTCAGCATCTTTCAGATTAATTTGGCACCAAAGAACACATGTCAAACCTAATTTCTTTTCAGAAAAGAACTCATGGTTAAATTGGGAGGTGGTAGGGAACTGCATGACCTGACTGGCTGATCTGATTGGTCAAAATTACTTGATTAGAATTGGGCTTCCTGTTTTTGCTATAAATGACTGGATCAGAATTGATCTGCCTGTATTAATGTATACATTAAAACGAGTGCTCTTGAATACAATACAAAAAAAGGAATTGACTTGCCCACTGATGAATATATTAAAAATAGTTTATGCATAGATGGTGCATGTATCAAAAGGTTTCTATCCCAGGAAACACTTTTAAAATAGTTTCAACCCATATAGTTACGATTTTGGGAAGCCCCACCAAATAAATTGTAAACATCGATATTAGGTTTCTCTCAGTGTTTCAAGAAGGATAGTAATATAGTAGCCTAGCTTGTTATCTCATCCTTGTCGACTAAAGATTTCTCAAACAACATATAACTCACACTACAACACAACCAGTCTCGTTGTTTTCAACTGAATGCCAATCACTTCAAGCGCTGTGTACTTATAATAATAATAATTCTCTCGTTCAGACAGCACACCACTTTGGACCCACAAACTGATAATGGCAGCGTTCCTGCTGCCAGCATGCCAATTGCTACTTTCCTCTAAACAAAAACAAATCTACATAACGGGTGTAAACAAAAGTGTGTTTTTTCAGTGCTTTATTGATGCTTATGGAACATTTCTGGCATATTGCATTTCAGAAGGGATTCAACATAGGGTAATTATCTATTTAGTCGTTTTATTTTACATAAATATATTCATTTGGGTTCATGTGCACACTGCAAAGATATTAAACGTTCTGTAATGTTTTCTTTTCAAGTGTTATGTGATTTTATTCATCGATTTCAGGGCTGGACAGTACAGATGCTTTCCTTTTTACCAGCAAGCACCGTGAAAAACTGAAATAAAATACAGATTACATTGTATAAATTCAAAAGTATCAGTACAAAATTATTACATTTTAAACTCTTCGTAAAATCTCTTAAGTGTTAAATGTAGATTTAGCTAGCCATGCTATCTGTCATCTATCACCTCAATATTGTTCTTAATTCCCATAAACAACGAAAGAAATCGACATCAAAATGAGTTGCATCAATCACATACCGTGTTGTGCGCATTCTGGACAGAAATTCAGGAGTAATTAATCCTTTAGCCTCACTCTTATTCGCTTCATAAACACCTTACACCACGTATAGCATCAGAAAGTTCGAGAGAGTTATCCCGATTAGTACATTTGATCACATGACCACCGTATGTTTACTATTCAACTCAGTACTTCAAACCAAAGTTATGGTTATTGCCCAATACATTTAAAAATCCCAAATAAGATTTTTGCTACATATTATTAAAAAAATATAATCATAAAAACAACACCTGTTATAATAACATGTATTCTGCAACAGCTACAAAGGCTGTCGTTGCACAAAATCTCCAAAATGATAATGTCAAATTCATTGAACCCATTGTTTACTGTCATATGCTTTCTGATGAAAAACGATGGGAATATAAGGCTTTCTATAGTATTTCATGCTCCGTCCAACTGGACTGGAAAATCTCATTTTCTCAAGGCTTTTGAAATCACTGCACAGTGGTGATACCTATTGGCAGGAAGTGTTTATAAAGACTTGTTGTCCATAATTTCCTAAATTGCTTCATGGCGCAGTGTGCACTTTGAAAAAGGGAATTAGCATGTGAGGTACATTTCTCACATTCCTTTCCTTTTCCGGTTAGCATTCTGTGTATTTGTTTGAATGTTTTTAATTATTAAGGCTAGAGTGTCATAAGATACACTATCTTAACAACAATAAACGGCAGTGTTTGCACTCAAAAAGTCATCTGGATTCGATCTCGCACCACAACAAGTTAATGATTTAAAGTCGACCATGCTACCTGCTGTGCATTGCTGGACTTAAAGCTAACAACTTTTTAAAACACGTTACTCAATAAGCTGACCAGTAGAAGTCTCTGGCACCTCCACATCAGCCAGCCAATGTCCCTACCGGAATTTTAAGACAACTCTACCCACTTGCTATTGATAATGAATGATAATTTGACATTCACTGGTTAACTTGTGAGTTCTTGATAAGAAGGTTGTAGACTAATTTAGTGTCATATGTATTAAAGCATGGTTTGAAAGTGCCATGTCTTTTTTTCAAAACCCTATCAGATGGTTGCGGGAGGTGCGAAGCTTCAAACGTCATTGATCACGTAATATCGTTGCTCGGATGCAAGCCTCAGCCTTTATGCTTTGAGCACACTTTGTTGAAATTACATCGCAAGCCTTGAAACGTTGGCTCTCACGTCCCATCACTATTTATAAATACACACATACACAGTTTTTTGTAATGTTGTTATGCACCGGCATTACAAAACTTAACTGGCCTTTTTTGATAACTGACCCATTTTCACAGTACTCTGCCTACAATTACACAATCGTCTAGCAAAGCACATTGCCTCACTTATGCATTCTAAGTGGGACTGCACATAAAAAAATCTATACTTTTGTTGCATTGGATTGTATTATTCTCTCTGTGTGTTTATTCCAACATATATATTTAAACGCTACTCAGACAAACACATTTTTTCAGGTGACTGAAGATAATACTGTTACTGGTCAAATGCAGAAAGAAAACATGATACTTTTCATTACAGATACATGTATATTGTTAATTTATTCATCATTAAGTATTTATGCAAGTCTCTTATGTGAGTTTTTGAACAGGAGTTCATGGACTGATTTATTAATTAACTGTATTTCCCGAATTCTATGAAATAATATTTACAATTCTAAAAAAAATTTTAATGTTAAAAATCTGCTTTTCTGCGTTGGAATGGTGTGGGCATTAACTGGACCTTACCAAAATGCGCTGCTAACTAGTCAGCTCAGGGGTATTATATAGTTCTTTATGGCATTTTCAATTCTCCATAAGTAGTTGTCGATTTAACCACTCTCTAGATCTACTAGAAGCTTCCGCGCATATATTGGTAATGTTCAATATCATGCGTCATTGTGCATAGCACACAGGTAGGCAATGCTAGAGTTTGATAACCCCATCGGCTTTACAATAATGTTCACTTAATAATAATATGTGTCTCCAACTATTAGAATTCACGGTAATCCCCTAATGACAATCCCACTGCTTGTGGGATTCTAATCCTAGTTCAGGCTGCGGTCACACTTCAATCTCCATACTGGGGATAATCTGCATTGTCCTGAAATGTGTTCATTAAGAGCTACTTCACACGTGTCACCTGGTTGTTCTGCAGAGCAGCAGCATTACATCGCATTGTGAGGGCTTGTGTTGCACCTCTGGGATGACGCATTAGTCTACAGTCGACACAATAGTGTCCCCCGTTATCTAGTCTCTGATGGATTCCAATGGGCTTCCTGGAAGCTGCATCCACGGAGAAACAACGCCTAGTTACTTAGTGGGCCGTTAAGCCTCCCAACGTTTTGCCTGGCTTGTTCATTTGGTCAAATTGTCACGGGGGAATGCAGCTGTGCCTGGTCCTCATTGCATGTAAATAACGCTGTCACACCCAACATTTACCACCTCCCCACAGTAGAGGAGCTTACCAGCCATTTCCACAGCTCTACGTTTTTCTGGAAGATGGATCTATGCCAGGGCTACCATCAGTTTCCCTTAGCACCAGCCAATAGGAATATGACAGCTTGTTTTAATAAAATTAGTGTTTTCCAGTTACAAATGCCTCCTGATCTGTCGTCTCACTACAGTTGCTTTTAGAAAATCGTGAACCTCATGCTAGCTGGCATGTGGTGGCAGACGGAGACTCTGTGACACAGCATGATAAATGCCTACTGCAGGTATTTCAGACATGCGATATAAACTCACTCCAAGACTGAGAAGGGCCTTTTTGGAGGGATTTGCTAGGCTTTATTTTAGGCTCTTACTTGGCATCATCACATCCGCTTTGTCCCTTGTGGATGCCATGTTGATCTTCATTACATTATTACCATCGCACAATCATTGTACAAGTTGGGGCTGTCATGAGTTGTAATGAATTATAGTGTAAACTAACAGTATTTTAGGCCTGAAAATGCATTTGACGGATCCGGAGATGGTTTTTCAGCTTTGTGGTGTTTGTGCTTTTGAGCGCCATGTTTTCGGTGCAAATCCAGCAATTGGCCTCCTTAAATTTATTGGGCTCACCTTTTCCATTTACCTAGAAACCAAAATTTGCCCTTGGCGGTTTTAGTACAAATATTTTAAACAAACTTGAGTGTTTTTTTTCGTTACTTCTATTGATCTGAGCTGAAGCAAATGCGATGCGTTTGTCGACAATTCATAATGGAGCACAAGTGCAAAGAACTGAAATTGAATTAAGTAAATTATCTGCACCTGTAGCTATTTGCAGGGCTGTCAAACGCTCTTCTACACCAATTTGAACTTCCTACCTGATGGAAGCTGACATCATTTGCGTAGTATTTGTTGGTATTTGACCTTTCACACTATTTCAACACAAATAATGTTGTACGTTGTTTGTATATTCACTGTGTGAAGACCAGTGTGCTGCATTTGTTTAGAAAACCTGAACCTATTATTGGCCGTAATACCTATATTGATTTCAGGGAAGACCCTGTCCCTGGGTTACACTTAAGGGA
Source organism: Novumbra hubbsi (assembly GCA_016801125.1). Classification (NCBI taxonomy): domain Eukaryota; kingdom Metazoa; phylum Chordata; class Actinopteri; order Esociformes; family Umbridae; genus Novumbra; species Novumbra hubbsi. The sequence continues at coordinate 15,236 of JACXGK010006232.1, forward strand.
CCCCACCGTTATTGTCAGGCCCAATATCCACTCAAACCTAAGGCCAAGGGAATAACACGTGTTATTGCTGTAAACAAAATCTTGGTCTCCGTTGGTTTTCCTTGTTGAAATAAAGGAATAATAAGTTCCAGGTCTGCTGTGTAGTGATAAAATCTAGCAGGTCTTACATGAATGTAATTTGGGACTGTGAACATTAATTGTTTTGAAAGATTTTGACGTATAGTACATTTGGAAATAAAGGTTAAATATATTAATATACCTGAAATGTAATTTGAATGAACACGAATGTAATGTTTGCATTTCTAAATACATTTCTGAATAACAGTGAAATACCTGTCCATACCTGCAATGTATTTGTGAATTTAAAAAAATATATTCAACTAGTAGTTATTGCAATGCAAAAAAAACTACACAAGCAACATTTCATTTTACCCTTATTGCATGTTTTAGTAGTGGAATCAAACCATAAGAATACTAATGAATAATGAAACATTTAATGTGCAGATGATGAATTGTTTATTTTCTCATTTGCAAGTTAAACTCCTTACAATGTATTTATTTAAGAAGCATGGCTATGGCAAACAGAATATTATGCATTAACATTAGCATATTACAAGGAATCATTACCTTAACCTTCCCATAATATATCATCAGGTATTTCTTTAAACCATCTAACCTGATTACAAATGAACTTTGGTCCCTTTCCCGCCCTTACTTTTCTGCTGAGGATATTTTTGTTGATGCAAAACAGTGCTATTCCTACCCAACTAGGTTTTGAAGTTAGATTAGAATAACAGATTAGGATATCAGATAAATAAAATCTCAGGACAACAAGTAATCCTCATGGACCACCACAAAATATTTCCATTGAAAAAACATTTTATTTTGATATGCATCTACCATCAATCACCAATATTGTGTGTTGTCCAGGGGGCATCTGGCAACAACTTCCAAATGTAACAGCCAGAATGTAAATGCAATTCACTTGTTTTAAGTTATAAATATTAGGAACATTTGTAAAGATTACCGCTGTTTAAAAAACATTGCTTTGGTGTTATTTATTCTGCACACATCTTAGCTGAATAAAACTGTTCTGTTTACTGTTTCTAGGCTATCAATGTTTGGGAGAGTGTCATGCCTTACCTCTATAGGCAGTGGGTGAGAGGAATGGTAGATTTCAAAAGAACCCCTCCTATCTTTAAGAACATGTGTTTTCAGGGGGAATATGAACAGTGGGTTTTGGGGGAATATATCAAGAGGATAGACCCGGGACTGGAACTCCCCTCACTGCAACACATGCCGGTTTATTGACTGTCCCGGGGTTACATTCCTTTGATGGCCTTGTGTCTCCATGCTTTTTGATTAATTCCACTGAAGACAGTTTCAAGCTCAGTGTAGGATGAAACGGTTGTGTGCTTAACACCTGTTCCTCTTTCAGCGGTCGATACTCCTTGACGGCCAGGCCGGCCCATTACATAGTTAAACCACGAACGCGTACAAGACCCCCCCACACACACATATACACACATACCCATGTCGGGGCTCACACGTAGTGCCCTGTGATTTGGACTCATTTATGACACAAACTTGACCTATAACATTTGGATTGCACTCCCATATATTTAATTGTGTGCAGCGTTTAGCAAATGCTTGCTTACCATTACACTGGGAAGTGGTATTTGAATTAGGAGTGCGCTAGCAAGAGGTGGTTAGGTATGTCATCAGGACACTCAAGCGATGCTGCGTGTATCCTAACGGCTCATCGAGAACTAGATTAGCTGAATTGGTTATGCTCCGTAATTACTGGGTTGGAATTAAATGCGTGCCGGGAACCCTACCTCCCTGGGGAGGACTTGCCCACTCACGTGTCACGTTATTGGTGCTGGACAAAGACGCACGTGTTGTTCAAATAAAGTTGGTTTAGCTCCAGGTTAATCCAAGAACATCCAAGAATATAAGCAACCTCACATGACACAAGCAACAATGACAGACAAGAAACACTAGGGCAGGGGGTACTTAAATAAGACATAATGATGGGGCCACTAGATACAGGACA
>JACXGK010006232.1:17391-29696 GCA_016801125.1 Novumbra hubbsi
GGGGCCACTAGATACAGGACACACTTAAATAAGACATAATGATGGGGCCACTAGATACAGGACACACTTAAATAAGACATAATGATGGGGCCACTAGATACAGGACACACTTAAATAAGACATAATGATGGGGCCACTAGATACAGGACACACTTAAATATGACATAATGATGGGGCCACTAGATACAGGACACACTTGAAATGTACATAAAAACAAACAAACAAATGTAGCGATGAACACGGCACAGGCCATAGCAGGCCGTTACCCCTGGCTCAACCTGTTGCGTAATTCAAGAGGTTTCTTTGAAATACAAAGACATGCTAGTTGGAGGACTCCTTATGTATGTATTTTTTCCATTTCACAGAATTTTGAGAAAGTGATCATAGTTTTTTGCAGCCCTAACGCCAATGTAACATTTATAAGATGTTATGTCTTGGTGAAAGATTAAAGAGCGTGCTTTACCATTTGCTCTGACAGCGACTGGCTGGAACCTGCAGACTGGATGATGAAAGTTTCCCATAGGGGATCAGTGTGTTCCTGCCTGGCATCTGCCTTGGTGCTTTATTGAATAAACGTAACCAGTCCCCCAAATGAAAGTATCAACACTGAATTATTAGAATCTACAGAAACATGCGATTGGCTGTAGCTATAGAATCAGTTTTGTTCAGATAGCAGCAACCTACACTGTTGTGCCCAAACATTATGACCACCTGCCCAATATGATGTTGGTCCTCCGTGAGCCAACAAAAGCCCCCGACCCGCTGTTGTTGCGGTCCAGATGTGATAGCCTTTGGTGCCCTCTCACATAAATGAGCCTTGGGCGCCCAAAGTTCTGTTGCTGTTTTTTGGTTTGTCCCTCCTTGGACCACTGTTGGTAGGTTTTCACCAGGGCAAGCTTTGCTGTTTCAGAGACGCTCTGACCCAGTCTGGTGATAACATTTGGGCCCTTATCAAAGTTACTCAGTTCTTCAATCCTGCCCATTTCTCCTGCATCCAACACGTTGACTATGAGAATCTAATCTACCCAGACCTTGACAGACACAGAAGTGTGTTTCTGACCATGATGTACAGTGTGGTCAGAAACACACCATGGTGTATCGCATGGTCAGAAACAAACCATGACGTTCCACATGGTCAGAAACACACCATGTTGTTTTACATAACTGGAAACCCATTAAAATCTGTTACATACTGCACAAATGATCTAAATGCCAAGCTACTGTGACACTGACATGCTGAGAATCTGAGATCAATAGGATGACCTTGAATCTATTAACAGTCTCAGCCTAGCAGTGAGGAGACTATTGTGTTCTATATTATGAGTAGACAAATGTAGTCCAAAAAGCTTTCCAATTTCATGTTGCACTGCGCAGCTCAGTCACCCGGTGATGGCCAATGTGCTTGTGTCAAAACATTACTCAATCATTTTTCTTTGTACCTAGAATAGGATATCGGTCTCTCAATATGCATATTGGAAAGTTGCTGAAGTTTTATTTTTGGTCTATTTTCTTTTGGACTGGAATTATTTTTGTTACAGTCTGTATTTTCTTGTTATTAGATAGTTTTCTTTTTGTCATTCCACACACTTTTATCCCTGTAATATAAATAATGGATAACCAATCACCTTCAAACCACAAATATATTAAATTGCCTCCCGCTGTGTAAAACTGTAGTGCTTTTGATAAAATGCCGCTGTTTCTATAGGTGTCCCCTGTTGTGTAGTGAATTGAAAGGCAAACTTCAAGCATGACCACCAAGGGGCTGTCAAAAGAACTAAACCACAATGTAGTGTAAAGACAAATGAGGGGAAGTGTGTACAATTATTTCAACAGCTTTATGTTCACTATATGGAAAAAGTATGTGGACACCTATCCATCACACCTATGTAAGCTTATTAGACATCCTATCCCAAAATCATTGTTATTAATAAGGAGTTGCCCCCCCCCCCTTTACAGTTATACCAGCTGCCACTCCTCTGGGAAGAGTGATCAACAAAAATATCATTTGTGATGTCCGGCACTGATGTGGGATGAAAAGGCCTGGTTTGCAACCAGTTCCAATTCATTATAAAAGTGTTTAGTGGGGCTGGTTCTGTGCAGGCCACTTAGAGTTTCTCCACACCAACCTTGACAAACCATGTATTTATGGACTTTGTGCACAGGGACACAGTTATGCTAAAACAGGAAAGGGCCTTCCCCTAACACTTGCCAAAAAGATTGAAGCATCCAGTTGTCTAAAATGTTTGTGTATCTTGTAGTGTTTAGGTGACCCTTCACTGGAACTAATGAGCCTAGTACAAATCCTGAAACCCAGCCCCACTCCATTATCCCTCCTCCACAAAACTTTTCAGCAGCCACTATGCATTCCGGTAGGCTGCATTTTCCCAGCATCTGCCATACCCAGATTCATGCATCAGACTGCCTCTTAGTGAAACATGATTCATTGCTCAAAATAACACTTTTTACACCTTTTTAGAGTCCAGTGGTGAAGTGCTTAATGGAGCAAAGCATATAAAACATTTTGAGAAATGCTCCCCTCTGCAAGAAAACCTTTCAGCACCCAACCAAAGCTGCAATGAAGGAGCGTAGAAATGAAAGATACATTTCCAACATAAAACGATATCCAATTGAAGATGCGTTTCTTGACTTAGCTTGAACAGTTTTGTAGAGATGCATAGTAAATTATATCCAAATATAGTTATGCATTCAATGTTTGCATTCCCATTAGATATCTTGGCTTACCTCAAGATTGTCATAAACCAATTGTAGGTATGGCTGTAATATGTCTGACAGTTTATTTATTTATACATGTAGTATATACAGTATACCCTGGCATATTCACATTTTCAGTGTGGTATCTATCATGGCGATTTTACTATGCCTAGAATTACACTTTAGGCTGGTAAGAAAGAAAATGTATTTAGCACAATTAACAGTTTATTTAAGATTCACTTGCAAGGAGAGTGTGGTTCCCCATCACCCCAGAGTGACATGGAAGCATCTCTAACATTTCATAGTTACATACCATATTTTTATACACAAGGGTTATTTGCATATTCACTCTGATAATTCAGTCTAGGGGTGTGTCAAAACAATATTCCCTTTCTGGCCCCATCTGTATATTCTCTTTGTCCGGTGTTTATCCAGGTGCCCTAATAGCTCAGTTTTGCTTGACGGCCAACTCTGGGAAGAGTCCTGGTGGTTCCAAAACTTTACATTTAAGGATGATGGAGGCCACTGTGCTCATTGGTACCTTCAATGATGCAGAAATGTTTCTGTACCCTTCCCCAGATCTGTACCTTGTTACAATCCTGTCTTGGAGGTCTACAGACAATTCCTTGTCCTTGTACATGATGGCTTGGATTGTGCTCTGACATGCACTGTCAACTGTGGGTCCTTTCCGAATCATGTCCAATCAACTGAATTGACCACAGGTAGGCTCCAATCAGGATGATCAGTGGAAACAGGATGCACCTGAGCTCAATTTTGAGTGTCATGGCAAAGGCTGTGAATACTTTTGTACATTTATTTTTTATTTAAATTTTTAATGGATTTGCAAAAATGGCATAAAAAAGAAATTCACGGTATTGTGTGTAGAATTTTGGGGACATAAATATATTTAGTCCATTTTGAAATACGGCTGTAACATGAATATTTTCCGGATGCACTGTATATGTATGACAGTATGATTCTGAAGAGAAGTCACATGATATAAGATGACTAATGCTTACGTAAACTCACAGGCATCCTCAGGGGGAAACCTTTGTTGTTTAAAATATTTTTAGTCTTTATATGTAATGTCTCTCATTTCATCACAATATAATCCATTATATTATGACTGAAACCCAGTTAATCAATTAGCAATTGACATTTTTTAAATAAGTAACAAAAATATTGTTTGTTCCATCCCGAGGCATGTATTTAGAGCTAAGCGGATCAGTGATTTCTTTCTATAAAATCTATCCTTTAATTAATTTAAGATAATTGGAGCTGAGATTAAGGGTGGGTTTTGAATGAGAATTTGTTCACTGGCAATGTTTGTCCATGGTCACAGAGAGAAAAAATACTGCTTCCATAACTCATTCCACCTCGTTTTTTATCTGCACTGGCTAGTGATGTTGCCTATGCTGACGTTTTAATGAACAACCAGTTTATGACACAGTATTTTACAACTAGATTTTTAAATTGAGGTTAATGCTGTAGTGTTGCAAAAATGCATAAATATATGTTACCTCAAGCCTTCGATTATTAAAACCATAGATTAGCTCCAGATATATAAGAAGTAAAATCCCTCAGTTACAGCGCACCATTGCAGTCAAAGGTAAGATCTTGCAAAAATATTTATTCTTTACATTTCTCAAGCATAACTGTATGTGTGTTTGTTTGTGTTCATATTATAGACATGTGTGAATGTTTGTCTGTTTGTGTGGCTTAGTATGTGTTGTACATGTTGGTTTCACTAAAAAAAATTGTATATTTGAGCATATGATCTTAGGAGCTAAAAAAGAATATTTAGATGACTTCTCCAACCTTTCTGGCATGAGACCTGACCCAGGTTAGCATTTAGCAATTATAACTCCTAAGTGGATGAAAAACAGACATTACCAAAAAGTTATCTAATAAAGGAGTTTACTAATAATGGATTCCAGTGTTGTCAAGTACTCGCAATACACTTCTGTCAGGTGACCTTTCAGTTATTAGACGGTTGCGTGTGAACATTTACAGTGGTACAGGTGAGCATGCTTTTTCAGAATACTTTGTGCTACAGACGCCTGGTATACTGTGAGCTGGCTGTGCATGGTAATGACACAGCAGGACAAGGCCTCTCCCCTTAACCCCCTAAGTTTGAGCTGTGTCAGAGGTGACTGTCCCAGAGGTATCACTGCATTCTTGCAGCCTCCACAGACACCCTGTCTGCTGCCTCACACTTCTCTAATAAACTGGGATGTGGGTGTGTTCAGGCATGCAGGTCTGTACCTGTGTTTGTCCGTATGTTGAATGCAAATGCAATTCCTCTTGACTATAAACCCAAAGCAATTAATGGAAAAGAAAGCCTAATCCCTGAAGGGATAATTGTAATTTTGACCTTTGTCATTGCAGCAACTGCCAACAGGCTCAGGTGTGTTAAAGTAATTTAGTAATTTGCCATACACTCTTGTACAGGAGCAATTAAGGTTAATTGCATGGCTTAAATGGATAGTTTGGCCCAGAATCCTATTTGGGTTAGCGTCCACTTGCCCTGAGGTGTTCCAGATTCACATAGTCATGCTTCAAAACAATCTGTGATTTAGCGTAACAAGGGTTGTCCAAATTCATGAATGGAAACGAAGCGTCACGCTTTTACAAAAGCTGAATTGCAAGCGGATCACAACTGTATCAATACACAGGTTTTTTCGGGAGGAGGTAGTGTGTGTTTGTCACAGTTGGTCAAAGTACCATCAAATTCCATCCAGCCACAGAACCTTTTGGTAGCTATTCAGACGCCCTAAACACTATGCGATAATTATAGCCCTTTCCTAACGCTCATCGAACCAGAAAGTTAGCTTGAGTGAGGTCATGCCCACTTGACAAACAGCCTCAGTTAGCTTGCAGGCATCAGACCCCTCTGAGGGATTTGCTAGAGCACGATGAGTCAACAAAATCCCTGCTGACGACGTTGTGTTTGGACTGGGCATTCATTAATAATGTCCCCCTCACAGAAAGACCAACCCGATTCCATATTCTGACTGACTACCTCAGTCCAAACGAAGACAAGGAGTAATACGTATGGAATATATGAGTGGGGAAGGATATTTAAAAGTAAATATACACCCTTTTTCTCTCTCTCCCGCACACACAGCAAAATACAATATTTGTGCTCTACAGTCCTGACAGTCACAAAACAGCCTATCATTTGATTACAATTGTCGAACGGTCTGCTTGAATGGCCAGAGTCATAGACCTCATTAGATATGTTGGAATTACATTTAAGTCAATTGACATTTGACGCTCTCTTGAGTGATTATAGGCAAACACACTTGAAGCTACACTGTTTTGTATGAAACGCATGCCCATTGGGGAAGGGTGTTCAAAAGGGAATGAGTGCAGGTTTATGGTAAGGCAAAGGGGGATCCATCTTAGTGGCTGGACAGGCTGTGAGTACACATCCACTGGAAGGTAGTTGGAGTGTCTCCCTGTTAGTCCTGCTGTGATGTGAGTAAGTGAGCACAACTGTTGGTGTGTTGGCGTCCTGCCAACCCCACTTAACTGCATGGACCTTTTAACGGCACTAAACCCGCGCATTAGGGAATACTGTTGCACCTTCAAGGAAGAACTAAAGTTCTCTGCCAATTCCACTGCACCTGAAGCATAGACACACACCGAGCACCATCTTAGGTTATCTAGTTGTTTGCCTGGAGAACTTTTCATTCTAGACATTGATGGCTCTAACAACTTGTTTTTCATCCTTCCCTGTGGCCTTGCTGTACTTCTATGGCAAACAGATTAACTAGTTTTTTGGTTGAAGCACAAAGGCAATATGAAATTTATGTCTGTGGAAACGTTACAAACTAACGTACTTGCTTCTCAACATGTTCTGGTTACTAATACCACAGATCGGAGGGTTTCGCAAATTTCTTTAGCATAGGGAAGCCCGATAATCTTTTGCCAGTGGAAATTGTAGACGTGGCGTTTCAATAATCTATACAATACATAATAATAATAATAAAGTATTATGTTACACTATTCCTCTTTCCAAAAGCGGTTCATGTTGAAAAGGACACAACTCTGTTACAAACCAAGTTCTCCTATGTTGACATGGTTACTTCTCGTTCAGAGCCACTACAGCAGGAGGTCAATGACGTGTGTAATGAAATTGGACCTGGCTCTTTGCACAGTCCTACTACCTGGTGTTCAGCTACTTGGAGCTCCTATGGGGCTCTAGGGAAAGGGGAGGTTTGGCCTCGACAATATTCTGCCCTAACCTTTTACTACCCTCTCCATCCATTCCGCCTGTCTTGCTTCCGGACCAGTCAGGTTCCAGGCAGGGAGTCAGTCATACGCTGAGTAGCCATAGCAATGTTTATTTGTCTGCTCCGGTGCCGGGGGCCATGCGGTGCGTCATGATTACAATGGCAAACAGCAAAGTGCTTTAAATAATGAAGTCAGGTACGTGAGCGGTGAGAGAAGCAGCCACATGGGGAACTGGATGAGACAGACTGATATCTGTGTATTATAGTCTAAAAAGGATTAAGGCAGAGAGATGCAGCAACGCAGATAGTCAGGCAGAAAGGCACACAGATGGTCAGACAGACAGGTACACAGATTGTCAGACAGAAAGACACACAGATGGTCAGACAGACAGGTACACAGATGGTCAGACAGACAGGTACACAGATTGTCAGACAGAAAGGCACACAGATGATCAGACAGACAGGTACACAGATAGTAAGACAGAAAGGCACACAGATGGTCAGACAGACAGGTACACAGATAGTCAGACAGAAAGGCACACAGATGGTCAGACAGACAGGTACACAGATTGTCAGATAGAAAGGCACACAGATGGTCAGACAGAAAGGCACACAGATGGTCAGACAGACAGGTACACATATAGTTGGACAGAAAGCCACACAGATGGTCAGACAGACATGTAGCGAGTATGTTTCTGTTGAAACCAACAAACATGCAGCTTTCTTGAAACGCAATCACCAGCTTTTCGTCTGCTAGTTTTGTTCCTGGCTAGGATGAACGATACGCATCTAATAGCGATTTATTGATAGGACACGCATTTGTCAGTCACATCCTGGTGCGGGCAACGCCGGAGAAACACTGTGGTTTCTGTGGTTGGTTGCAGTGGGGTTCTGTCTGTGGTTGGTTGCAGTGGGGTTCTGTCTGTGGTTGGTTGCAGTGGGGTTCTGTCTGTGGTTGGTTGCATTGGGGTTCTGTCTGTGGTTGGTTGCAGTGGGGTTCTGTCTGTGGTTGGTTGCAGTGGGGTTCTGTCTGTGGTTTTCCAGTGGAGTTCTGTCTGTGGTTGGTTGCAGTGGGGTTCTGTCTGTGGTTTTCCAGGTGCTGTGGGGTTATGATGACCCTTTAAGATAAATGCTAATTTGTTTATTTATTGGTTTCCAGAACATTACATTATTTTCTTTCCTTTGTTTCAAATATAGTTTCAAATAGAGTTGATTGATGACAAAACAGCAAGTGTTTACTGGTTTATTGTTTATAACTAAGTTATTAAGTCGATGTCTATATCCCATTGGTATTCTAATAAATATAATATATATAGTAGTAGGATGTTAAACTATTTGTAGTCCATCGTATAGAATTGTGCCAAGTCAAGAACATATCCTCCACATTTTCTTAGGATATTAGGCCATATTGTTATCTGCTAGATAGTGACATTTATCTTACTGATTTGCCTACTGGTAGGATGTTTGGCAATTATCTGCTGCGCAAAATTATGAAAACAGACAATGAAAATGGTAAATCCTCTTATTAGGAATAGTTAGTTCCTCATAAATAGCCACAAATATGCCTCAAGAAAACTGAATTGAGCAAATATGTTTTATATGAATCAACGACTAATGTTGACTTTTTAATTAGAGCTACAAGTCTACCAACAATAGTTTAGGATTTATTTGTAGGTTTTAAAACACAAGAATTGTCTATAGTCTTCTGTTTAGAAAAAACATCATTATTGATTTTTATAGTCTGATTTAGTGTGTGGTTCTTTCCAATCATTTGTAGCGTATATCTTTTGTTGGTACAGTAGAAGGAAAGAAGACCACTATGTGAACACAAATCCAGTCTCTCCTTTTAAGGCTGAACAGGTGTTGCTAACATTTGAACAACGTTGCCGTGCTTTATTCTTTGTTCCTAAAAGAGATGTACGATTTTGTTCTTTTTTTTTCCATTCCTTTTTAGCGATTTACCTCTGCTACCTGCAACAGCAGTTATGTAAGTGTCCACCTGGGGTAATTGTAGCATTGTAGCTGATAGTTTTCACTGCAACGTTTGCATTTTCCTTTGTTCCCAGTGAGGAGAACAGTTTGCCCTGTGGCAAATATGAGTGAAAACTGGGACACACCAATGAAGGGCTTCGAGCAGGATTTCACATTTCCTGAGACCAACGTGGTCTCAGAGGAATACGAAACATATTAGTACATGTAGAACTGTGATACTCGATTTCATATGAATGTTATGTTACATTAGGTTACATTACAATGCCCTATCAAAACGTATAATACATTACAAATGACCTATGTATATATGTCATGAACACGACTAAAATATCAATTTCCTTGGCCAATCACCAACTGATATTAATATTTTTTTATGTTGAAATATAATATTTTAACTTTATGTTAATTGAATTAACTAATTTGAAAAGCAGACCTCATTGAGGCTTTTATTTACATTTAATTAAGACTACAAAAAAAACATATTTGTTTAAATGAAAAGCTAATTTAATTGAACAAGCTCCTTGTATCTGGTATAAAAAGGAAACAATATGTATTGTGAAGGCCTGGATGATATCCAAATGAGCCCTCAATTCACTGTACATTTCTCTACACAGTACCACCACTCACAGTCCCCATCTGGCAGGATTAATACTTCTTGTATTGGGCTAGCTAATCTATGTACTTAGTGAGAACACGATACACAAGGAAGGAGCCAGATGAGATGGAAAACGAGGGTGGCAGGATACAGCAGGCAGACAGAGTGGTAGTCATTGATGCATGCCGGCAGACTGTCAATTTTCTGCCCAGGTGGTTCTGGGTGGGTTGTTGTAGTATATAACAACTGATACAGGCTTGACAAAAAGTGTGTTTCAGGCAGCTTAAAGGGTGAGCACAACGTAGGAGGACACCCAGAAACTGGCGCTGTTCCTCCCCACAACTGTGTGTGTGGCTTCACGCCTTCTCCGCTTGGGTTAAAGCAGAACACTCACGCAGCACACGGACCCTCATCACGCAGCACACGGACCCTCATCACGCAGCACACGGACCCTCATCACGCAGCACAGGCGTAAGGAGCCGGATGAAGGGAGCATATGCTTCGAGAAGTTACAAAGCTGCTGATAACCTGGTACGGTAAAACGTGGGAAGATAAACAACAGTGCGCACAGAGCTGACAAGAGGATATGTTGATGAGAGATCTGTTGTGACATACTGTATAGTGCTGAGTTAGATTATCTTTCATGGATCTGAATGAAACAAGTCAGCCCAGAAAACCAATGAATGTAGCGTTGAAACATGGTGACAGGACACAAGTGCAAAGAGAACGGAGAGGGTATAATAAATAAGCCAAATCAAAAACTGAAACCAAAATAAGATACAGGAAGAAAAAAACAAAAGACAGGGCGTTGGATTCACTGGCACGGCTGGGATGAAGTGTGGGAGACTGGGCGTTGGATTCACTGATACGGCTGGCTGCCAGAACATTAACATCTGTTTGATATTGAAAGCCGTAGTGTTCACATAATATGTTGATTAAAGTTGTTTAACTGTTTTGAATGTACAAAACAAATTGATAAATGAATGCTGAGCATTTGTCCAAAAGTAGCGTTGTTTAAATCAGTGTTTCCCAACCAGTGTGCCGCGGCACACTAGTGTGCCGTGAGAGATCGTCAGGTGTGCCGTGGGAAATTATCTAATGTCACCTAATTAACCTTTTAAAACCGAAAAATTACATTAAAAAAATAATGGCGATACATTTCTATTCATAACTCCGGATTGCCTAAAGATATAAGCCTAAGTATTTTTCCCATTGTAGAGGACAGTTGTCCGAAAAGAATAACGTGTCGAATGTGTATTTCCGGAAAAGGGGAAGCCTTCCAAATCTCTACCACAAAAACACGAAAAAAAATAATAAAAAAATCGCAACTGTTGCATTTTGATTAATATCTCCGGAAATATTAAAGATCGAAGCCTACGGTTCTTTATAAGTTGTAGGGAAGATTCTGATGCAACGAATAACATGCCGTTTATGTATTTCTGCAAAGTAGAAGCCTTCCATATCTGGACTGAAACTTCTTAGAGGTAATTTTGGGTCGAAAAGCGCACCTGTTACATTTCTATTTATATCTCTGGGATTATTAATTATAGATGCCCACAGTTTTTTTATGATGTAGGGGGTCATTCAGCTGCAAAGAATGACATGTCGGTTGTGTATTTCTGTAAAGTACAAACCTTCCAAATCTCAACCACGAAAACCCGGTTTGTAAGATGGCAAAGAAAAAACTATTCCTTGAGGAGAAGTTGTCATTTTATTTCTATTCAGCCTCCACAGAATGCCTTGACTGGGTTAGGGACACATACAGCTCAACATCTGTTGCTGGAAAGGACATTACTTAAAAGGAGCAAGAGGAACTCATTGAACTGAAACAAGATCGTGGTTTAAAGCTAAACTTTGCTGATCTTCCTCTGGACAGTTTTTGGTTATCTGTTGCCATTCTAGCCAACAAAGCTATTTTGACATTGCTCGTTTTCAACCACCTATCTGTGTGAGCTGAGCTTCTCAAGCTTGACTGCAATAAAAACTAAAAACAGAGAGAGACTGAGAGCTGTTGAGGAAGAGCTTTGTGTGTGTCTTTCTACCATTACTGCCCGGATATCCATTTTGTGTTCATCGAAACAGCCCCAGGTTTCCCACTAAGTATAAATACATCAAAAAACTATATTATTAACTATATGTATTATAATAAAGGTCATCTAATCTAATATGTACTGTGTTAGAGTGTCATTTTGGTTGGTGGTGTGCCCCAGGATTTTGTAAATGTATAAAATGTGCCACGGCTCAAAAAAGGTTGGGAAACACTGGTTTAAATCAGATAAGAACAAAAGGGCAACACTATTTCGCTTTGATATTCATGTCTTAATGAGAGTAGGCTTTTTAAAGGAAAGACATCCAGATAACTTGATGTCATGGAGGTGATGTGTAATTGCCGTTTTGGAGACCCCAAGATTTAAACAAATGCAATTATCCAATTGTGATCCATAGAGAATATTGTATTTTTCAAATGTGTGTCGGGGTAAATATTTCTAATTCCTTCTGGTAAAAAAGAAATATGTCCATTAGAAAATAACAAGGTTTATGAGAATTCCTGGGTTGCCACTGGTCTTGACCCGTGTTTTTGAAAGAAATGTTGTCTTGATTCCACAATAGAGAATGTGTTTTAGATTTGATTAAGCAAAAGATTAACGTTTAGGTTTCTCACATTTTGATAAGCTAATAAAAAGGAGTCCAGCCAGCAAGACAGGGTATTATGCTGCTCCAAGCTGATCTCGCCAGTACAGCAGTATAAGCTGACCTCGCCAGTACAG
>JACXGK010006233.1:5490-29695 GCA_016801125.1 Novumbra hubbsi
GGGGGGGGGGGGGGGGGGGGGGGGTTGTGTGATGCGTATAAGTTGAGTTGTGTTTGGGAAGTATGGGTTTTAGTTGGCTTCAGTATTTGTTTAGTTATGTTATTGGACTGAGCTCATTTATTTATTTATACTTTCATAAAACGTTGTAAAAAATCAGAAGCTTATTTGTTAATAATTATAGTTTTTTTTTTTCACTTTGTTTAGCCCCTGTATATGTATATATATTAAATCTATAAATTACAGTAGGCTGGCTACTGTACAGAAAAGACAAATAGTTGGATTGGGTCTTCGATAAAGTTGTTCTTCATTACTGTCATGTTACAGTTGCATACTGTACCTCTATGGAATTAAGCAAATTGAGCTCAAATGTATTGAACGTAAGATGATATAAACAAAACCAATATATTTTTTAACCCAAAAAATAAAAGCAAGTTTAACAACAAAAATGTTATGGTATGCAAATACAAAATTCAATCGTATGAAAAAATATATTCAAACGTGCAAAATTGTATGCTTTTGATATTCCAATTGATTTTCAAATTTTTCACATTTCTGACATTGTTTAGAAAAAAAAGTTAACATGACAGTTTAAACAATTCACTGATGGTTCATATGGCCAGAACCAGTGCCGGCCCCAAGTCTTTGGGGGCCTAAGCAACATGCAATTTGGGGGCCCTCTCTCCACTAGTGGTCCGGCACTCACAAGCAGTCTGGGCCCCTGGCGGATAGGGGCCCTAAGCGGTCGCTTATGTTTCTTATGCCTAGAGCCCTGGCCAGAACTATGTGTAGTTTGTAAATTTGATTTGATTTGAATATTACTATAGTGTGCATAATGTGAGTAAATGATGTTGTGTTTTTGTTGTCTGATGGTATTGACAAAATAAGTGATGGCACATTTAGATTTTTTTTAATGTTTTAAATATTGCACCCTTATTTTGTCCCTTGTCTCAAGAATCAGTGATAAATGCAACGTAATCATTTACATAAGGTTTTAGCAAAGGTCTCTTGAAGGTCTGTTGAATGTGTGAATATGAAACCAACTTTACCTCGGCAGCGTCAACTGGGTTTCTGCTCTCACTGTAGAAGAGCCTACCTTACCAGTTTGATTCTTCGTGGTTATTAATTATGTTGTACGTAGTGCCAGTACATGCAGCCAGTACAGTAATATACGTTGACGATTGTTATTTCTTCGGTAGCGAAACAACTTTGTAGGAGTTGCTTCAAGTCGACAAATCAGTCACAGGTTGCACTATTAGCAGTGCATCAGCCATGGGTTTTTTGTTGAGAGAGCGCGCACGGTCGCTGTAGAACACGCTTTACCTCGTACGTTGGCTAGCGTCGTCAGACTCGTAGGCTAGACATAATAGGACTAAAGTGCCTTCGTTTAAATTGCTGTGTCCGTCGTTACATGCATATTGCGTTAAGTTTTGCATGGTCAGTAAAGCGTAATGAAGATTGCGGAGAACTGGGGAGCACCTAAGTGCGCGGAAAAAATGGAGACAGAAGCATCATCTTTAAAGCGACAATATCGCTGCACAACTGTCATAAACGTTATATCGTCATTTTTCTCCTTGGCGTCTCTGGTCTTTTGCGTTTTATTAAGTGTGCAAACATCCGAGATCAAGGACAGAGTTCTGGATTTGGAGACTGGACAAGGCAAGCACGTCTTTCACAGGGCTCCCGGCTTTTCCGTTGATCAGTTTAATTCATTGATTCAAGATAGAGTGGAACAGCTCCTTTCACAGGTAGGCCTTATAATCTCACTTGCAGTTTGTATGGTTGTTTAACATGAATTTAGGATATTATTTTATCCTTAAAAAATGTTAAGTAAACTTTTTTTTTTTAATAGCGATCCTATGAACATTTTGCAAAGATAAGGATTGCCCGACAAGTTAGCCCTACTCCTAACTGCAATTGCCCCCCAGGTCAGTTCACCTTTTAACTTTTCTCTTTACTGTCATAATATGTTATTGAGCTGGTTTAATAATACTGCTTCAACTACGTTGATCAGAGGTGACTGTCACATTGCCCAGCTTAAACCTGAGACGGACTGTACATGTTGTGGTTGACATGTACTGTAGCCTTTACCGTTGCCTTTCATATTACAACTATGTATAAAAACCTGTTTTATAGCAAATACTTACAAATATAGATCGTTTTATATAAACCTTACAAATTGTGTTTATTTTAAGATTGACTACAAATGCATTTGCCAAAGCTATTCAAATAGATACTTTATGGGACACACAAAATGGGTAGAAGTCAAATCAATGTGTACAATGTTATCTAAAAACATAATAGACAAAGTAATGGACACAATTATATCAGCATTATTAAGAGACTTTTTGAAATCCCTTTGTGGTACTAGTAGACCCTTTTTGGGTTTGGGGTACAAGAGATTGACAAAAGTATATCAGCATTATTTTGATATTTTATTGAAATCCCACTGTGGTATTAGTAAACCTAGTAGAAAAGGATGCTTCCAAGAAGCGAGATGTTAAAACCAAAATAATGTACTTAGGAAAAAATGCTATTTTCTAAGCACTGTTGTTGAACCCTCCCTCTATTTGGTTCTTTATTATTTATATGTTTTTTTGGTTGTTATCTTTGGTTCTTAACTTTTCTGTATAAGTGTAAAACAGCAAATATACCTGGCTGGTTCAACTGAACAAGAAAAAAGAAGCTTGAGTTAATCTATGTAAATAAGAATGAAAATGAATACTATACTATGCAATGCTATGCAACTAAATGGAGAAACTGCAAAATGTTTATAGCAGAAGCTGGTAGAAAGATCTATTGCATCTGACATGTAGGTCATTGCCACAAAGTTAAGACATTTACTGAATCACTTTTATAAATTACTTCAACATTGCTCACCCAGTATTCCCAATCTTGAGAATTCTACAACGGTCAGAACAGTCCTCTAAGGACACTGAAATGTAAGTTAAAATTGTCAAAATTGGTCGGTCTATTTTATATATTTTGTAATATAAAAATAACCCTTTATTGGTAAGATTTACTTAAAAAATAGCTGCTGTATTTTTAGTCTAATTACCTTGTTAGTTACATTTTAAACTCTGCTTCAGAGTTTTGATGTGACTGAGTTAGCTTTTGTTTAACAATGTTTACTGAAGGATGCAGACAGCTGTAGCACCACTACACCAAACAGAAAGTCGGGTAAAGAGCTAAACATAGAATCGCTGAGAAGTTGTGTGATGTGTGGGCAGTGTCTCAACACCTGTTCCTGCATTTTTACTCTCTGATAGGCTACATTGCCTATAGTTATGCACATGTGCTGATCGGTCATGTGCTCACTTACAGAACAAGGATAGATGGTATATCTGTGGTATAGTATTCATGTATGCCAACACTATTCTATGTGCCTGTAACTTGCTATTGCAGTGATTTTATTGTTTTGTTTTGATCAGGGTAGAAGGTGTTCATTTCAAATACACAAAAAGTACATTGTGTCAGCATTCCAAAAATCCTCAGACTTTGTTTTTACTTTCATCAACATTTGTTGATAAATTTACTGAAATGTCCTGGAAGAATCTGGAAAATGATCACAGTCACGATAATCTGAGATTATATGCCTTTTTGTGCATTCGATTACTGTAATGCCTTTGGTGACGTAAAATAGTACTAATTGTTATAGATCTGGGAAGCAACTTTCAGATCCTAATGTATGTTTGATTTTCATAATGTCTTCGAGTTATTAATAGTTGTTAATAGTGTTATTGTATTCTATTCCATGTGTGTTGCATGTGACTTGTACAAAGAATTGGTTTTGACTAGTTAAAAGGTCATTTGGATGACGAAGAAACCAAGCAACATTTGTTGTTAGCAGTTTTGTTACCTTAACAGTTAGCATGTCATTACATTGTTCAGTAATTTGCTTAGAAAATCTAAATAAGACCAACTCTGGATATCAGGTATACAATATTTTACAGTGCAGTAAGTTAACACAACAAAAAAACTTCTATTCACATGTTTGCGTTAAATCAACTTTGGGGCAAAAAAGTTAATTTAAACTTACGATTAAAATGTCAAATCCTCTCAACTAACATAATTTTTTTAGCTACTGCATTTTTCAATCATAATAAGAATAAAATGTTAATGTTATAAAACCAAATGTGTTTTATTGTCAGGACTCACTGCTGCACTTAGACATGGATGTTGAAATGGCTTGAGATGAGTTTACTTACAAAAGACTGAAGTTATTTACCCTTTTATTTTTAAGCAACAAAGTGTGCACATTAAAATAAAGAATAACAGCTGCTTGTGTGATTTTGTTTAAAAATTCCATGTTACTAACAACACCCATGAATGTTTGCCAACACTGCACTACATCACTAACCTCCTAAAGGTTTCACTGAGTAAAACCATTTAATAATGTTATACTAGTAAGATGTTATGTATACACATCTGTTCAAAAGTTTGGGGTCACTTAGAAATCTCTAGGTTTTCAAAAGAAAATACATTTTTACATAGAAATTTCATGAAAAAGTTCAACCTGAACAAAGACAATAATGGTGCACTTCTACACAGCCATCAATGAGTCCATTCTCAGGAAATATTGTGGCTGACCCCTACCACCCTGGACACAAACTGTTTCAATCACTCCCCTCCGGCAGGAGGCTACGGTCCATAAGGACCAACACCTCACGCCACAAGAACAGTTTCTTCCCATCAAGAACAGTACTTCATCAAGTACAACGTGCACAACAACAGTTTCATTGTTAACAGTGCAGAGGCGACTCAGAGATATTGGCCTTTTTGGTGTAGTTGCAATGAAAAAGCTGCATCTATTCTTTTTATTGCTGGCCAATGAAATAAAAAAGATTAAGATGCGCAAAAGAACGAGGCGCAGGACAATTATAAAATAGGACATTTGGAAAAAGTATTATGGACAGACACATTTAAGTCTAAGGTGTGAATCTATCAAGCATGGTGGAGGCAATGTGATGGTCTGGGTGTGCTTTGGTGATGGTAAAGTGTGAGATTTGTGCAGGGTAAAAGAGATCTTAAAAATGATATCACTCGATTTTGCAACGCCATGCTATACTTTGTGGATGGTGCTTGATTAAAGCCAATTTCCTCTTACAACAGGGCAGTGACCCAAAGCACAGCTCCGAACTATGCAAGAACTATTAAGGGAAGAAAATTTAAACAAGGAACAGACGCAGTGACATTGATCTGGGCCATGAAGGGCATTAAGAAAAACCAGAAGTAATCAGAACAGAAAAATAAAAAGCTGCAGGTGGGTGGCAGGCTTGGTACTTTCATTCCCCTCCCTGCTGATTAGGCAAGGGCAGGTGTGCCTTGTCCAGGAGTCTCATTCAAGGGTCCTATTTTGCAGCCCCTGGTTCTTCCTTGGAGTTGGCCCACTTCGTTTCAGAGTGGCTAAACAGTATTTCTATAGGTCACAATATTGCGTTGATTGCCAGGTAGATTTATCTTACAGTATGTGTTATTTTGTAAAGAGATGATTCTTACGAAACAATTAATAGAGCAATGTGTCTAGATTGGTCTTCTATGTAATACTCAACTGTGTGTGTGTGTGTGTGTGTATGTACAGTGGGGAAAACAAGTATTTGATACACTGATGATTTTGCAGTTTTCTTTACTTACAAATCATGTAGAGGTCTGCAATTTTTATCATAGGTACACTTCAACTGTGAGAGACGGAATCTAATCTCAGAATATCGTTACTTGTAGAAAAGACACCTCACATTCAATCAAACAGACTCCAACCTCTCTACAATGGTTAAGACCAGAGAGCTGTGTAAGTACATCAGAGATATAATTGTAGACCTGCACAAGGCTGGGATGGGATACAGGACAATAGGCAAGCAGCTTTGTGAGAAGGCAACAACTGTTGGCGCAATTTTTAGAAAATGGAAGAAGTTCAAGATGACGGTCAATCACCCTCAGTCTGGGGCAAGATCTCACCTCGTGGGGCATCAATGATCATGAGGAAGGTGAGGGATCAGCCCAGAACTACACAGCAGGACCTGGTCAATGACCTGAAGAGAGCTGGGACCACAGTCTCAAAGGAAACCATTAGTAACACACTACGCCATCATGGATTAAAATCCTGCAGCGCATGCAAGGTCCCCCTGCTCAAGCCAGCACATGTCCAGGTTCGTCTGAAGTTTGCCAATGACCATCTGGATGATCCAGAGGAGGAATGGGAGAAGGTCATGTGGTCTGATGAGCCAAAAATAGAGCTTTTTGGTCTAAACTCCACTCGCCGTGTTTGTAGGAAGAAGAAGGATGAGTACAACCCCAAGAACACCATTCCAACCGTGAAGCATGGAGGTGGAAACATAATTCTTTGGGGATGCTTCTCTGCAAAGGGGACAGGACGACTGCACCGCATTGAGGGGAGGATGGATGGGGCCATGTATCGCAAGATCTTGGCCAACAACCTCCTGCCCTCAGTAAGAGCAATGAAGATGGGTCGTGGCTGGGTCTTCCAGCATGACAACGACCCGAAACACACAGCCAGGGCAACTAAGGAGTAGCTCCGTAAGAAGCATCTCAAGGTCCTGGAGTGGCCTAGCCAATCTCCAGACCTGAACCCAATAGAAATTCTTTGGAGGGAGCTGAAAGTCTGTATTGCCCAGCGACAGCCCCGAAACCTGAAGGATTTGGAGAAGGTCTGTATGGAGGAGTGGGCAAAATCCCTGCTGCAGTGTGTGCAAACCTGGTCAAGAACTACAGGAAACGTATGATCTCTGTAATTGCAAACAAAGGTTTCTGTACCAAATATTAAGTTCTGCTTTTCTGATGTATCAAATACTTATGTCATGCAATAAAATGCTAATTAATTACTTAAAAATCATACAATGTGATTTTACACATGTATATACACTTATACTCTGCATCCGATATTCACTGTGCTTCACTGAGCGTTTGCTCAATACTTTGTTAAAGCACCTTTGGCAGCAATTACAGCCTCACATCTTTTTGAGTATGATGCTCTGGAGCAGGTTTCCATTAAGGATGTCTCTGTACATTGCTGCATTCATCTTTTCCACGATCCTGACTAGTCTCCCAGTTCCTGCCGCTAAAAAACATCCCAAAAACAGCTTCACTGTACGGGTGGCATTGGTCAGGCTATGAGCAGTGCCTGGTTTCCTGGTTTCAGTGTTTGAGAATCCTTCAGGTGCCTGTTGGCAAACTCCGGGGCTGGCTGTCATGTGCCTGTCGAGTAAAGATTCTTCACAGATGGTTGTCTTTCCGGAAGTTTCTCCTCTCTTCACAGAGCAACGCTGGAGCTCTGTCAGAGTGACCATCAGGTTCTTGGTCACCTCCCTGAATAAGGCCCTTCTCTCACGATCGTTCAGTTTGGCTGGGCGGCCAACTCTAGGAAGAGTCCTGGTGGTTCCAATCTTCTTCCATTTACGGATGACAGAGGCCTCTCTGCTCATTGGGACTTTCAATGCTGCAGACATTTTTCGGTACCCTTTCCCAGATCTGTGCCTCGATACAATCCTGTCTTGCAGTTCTACAGACACTTCCTTGGACTTTCCGGATGCACTGTACAACCCCCTATTATTGGCCACTGTCCCGAATTATCGGCCATTTTACTATTTGGTTGAATTACATTATTATTTCCTTTTTGTTTGTCTTACAAAAGATAGATCATAGTTTTCTCTATAGTTTCCACTAGAAAGCTGTAGATACCTTCTTTGTTTTCCAGTAAAATAAAATATATTACATGATGTCCTGTCAGTCACACAAGTTGTCTAAAATTATTTCCATACATGACATTTAAAAAAAATGCTAAATAAATAATTTAACCTTCATACACCTGAAATGGGATATTTAATAGGACTAGCAAGTTGCCAGGGGCTAGCAGGAAGGACCAGTGGCCTAGCAGGGGACACAGAGCGCCTCAATGTGTGACCTTCCTCCCTGAGGCAGGCTTGCTGTGCAGAAGGCATGGAGAGGAGGATCCTAATCTGAGCCATGGATCGTCCATCAAGTCTGGAGGAAGCCTCACTGCCACCTTCTCTCCCGAGGTTAATGTGCCAAGTGAGGGGCAAGTGACGTCAGTCTGCACTACTCTGGAGGTGTTCAAAACGACGAGTCTGGGAGTGCCCCAGTTCAGCGACTTTCTGACTTGCTGGCTGGTATCCAGTTGTCGACTGTGCCAGAGAATCAGGCCTATTGTTGACTAGCGAGGCTTGTTTTGAGCCTAGCGGCTAGCAGACCCGATACCTAGCAGCTTGACGCTGGCAGTAGCACAATGGCTAATAATTTGTTGGCACCTTAAAACAATAAAAATAAGTAAAATGAAAGAGAAATAAGTCAGGATATGAAAAGAAAGTGATAAGATTGGGAATACAGGAGCTTCAGCCAGAAAGACTGTTATTGTGTTTGGTCTCACTTCCCAAAAGCAGAGTGTTGTTTAAAGATAAGGAGATGCCAGTAATAACTATGCCCCTGTCCCACCTTTTTTGAAACGTGTTGCTGGCATCAAATATAAAATGGGCATATCTTTTCCAAGCACAATAGCATTTTTCTGGGTCAACATTTTGTATGTTGTCTTCAGTATGTCTATTTTTAACAAGGAAGGAGTAGAGCAGGACACAGGCGCAGAGGTGCACAAATTACAGGCTTTCATTAACAATGTTTTAAGTAGGTTTACCTACTAAAGACTTTGCTTTGACAAGCAAGAAACAATTATTTCAGAAGAACATACGGGGACCTATATTAATGTACCCTGGCCCTCCCCTTTTGATAAAAATGAATGTATCAATCCGTTTTGAATGCTATATTGGATGCCCGAATAACAAAAAGGACACTAAACTAGACACAGGTGAAGTCAATGAAAATAGAAACCGAATGACTAGAACCGAAAGACTGTTACACTCGCTTATTAAAACCGTGGGTAGGCATGATTATTCATTATTATGTTTTGTCAAGGCAATCTACTGTACATAACTTTTTTTCAAACATGGTTACTTTTCAGTTATTGCAACAAATAGTGGTGGCTTTTAAAAAACGATCCGTTTTAGTGGAACTTTGACAAGCTAGATTTTATTTTGATTTTCACATCATCACATTTATTTATTATTTTAAAAATAACTAATGTTTAAGATTTTGATCATTGTGAATTCTAATTTTCAGAACAAAACAATACAGAGGAAGTTTTACTGCTGAATTCTAATATGCTCGTTGTGTGAGGAGATTTGTGTTTTTAAGTGCATCATTGCTGACATTAATGCTGACAGTAATTTGTACATGAAGAACTTGTGGTATGGTGAGATGCTCCTTAAACTACAGTCTTGAACTATACAATCTCTAGATTTTGATCAATCTCTGATCATTTTTAATATTTCTAGTACATTTTGGTTAATAGCTGCTACAAAAATAGATTAATCATTAACTGCATTCCATATTACGATATAGAATATTTTGATTATGATGTTGATTAGACAAAAAGAGTATTGGCTGAATAAAACATACATATAAATGCTATTAATTGTTTTCTGTTTGTAATTCCTGGGTTTACTGTCGCTGCTTACTACTACTGCTTAATGTGGACATCATTGTTCAACACTATTCATGCAGCGGAATATTTTGGGTCATGGATAAGGCTTGTCTGCTCTCTGCTGCCAGAGGATTATTGTTGGAACGGTGGGTGGCCAAGGTGGGAACGGTGGGGGGCCGGGTTGGGAATGGTCAGAATTGATCTTGCCTGCACACTTCTTTGCCTTTGAGTCATGTTCCTCTGGTTTTGGAGGAAGTCCCAAGCCAGATGCTGTTGAAGGAGGTGAGAATAAACTAAACTTGATGCATAAGGCCAAATCAAGTTTAGATAGATTATTGTTATTTTTATTCAACAAATAGTACCTCATCTTAGTTTCTTCCAACTAAAAGGGTGTAGGGGGTTGTAGCCAACCACCACATGAACTGTAGTGTCTGTGTTGTCTGTCATTTTTACTTCTCCAGGTTGAGTGCTGAGGAATAGAGCGTGTAATGAGCCTACCCATCTCTACATGTAGCATCCTGTTGGAAATCTGCTGTGAGAGTTTACTACTGTTTCAAGTAATTCTAGCATGATGGTGTTGGAATACAGAGCAGAATCTCACTGACTGTGCAATAACGTTGGGTTGTTATTGGAAGCTTTTTCAGACAGTGGCTTGACTACTACCTTTCTAGCCTTTTTGGCTGTCCCATTACCTGATTTAAGCTTTTCTTGGCTTCAATAATAGAAGGATCTATACTTGCTCTTGAATTCCTACTCTGTGGCACAACAGACTATCCTGGTGCTTGGGCTCCTCCTCCTTGACTGATATGAGAAAAAATATTGGTGATGTAGCCAGATCCAAAGAATTAACCAGTTCCATTTTACAGATGTGGTTACTCTCTTAATGACAATTTCTTTATCTTCAAAAACTTCTCGAATATCTGCAAAGGCGAAATCCTGCACTTGCCTTTTTGAGAAGATTGTATAGCTTTCTCCAGCCTGTTGGGCTCCCACTACCCTCTTCCTGATGTCCTCTGAGAATTTCTTTCTTTAAATATGCTGTGTTTTGCATTTGGTAGCATTACAAATGTCAGGTTTCTTGCCTATATTTATCTGAGTCCTGCTAAACACCTTACTAAAGATCTCTCCAATTATTTTAGTATCAATTATTTACCCACAATACACTCCACTCTGCCATTTTCATCCTGCAGGGGAACCAAGTCTATGTTATGCTTTTAGTTTTCCCTGCATACAGACAGGAAGATAAAACTGGAATGCCTGTCAAACAAATGGGGTGGAAAAGCTGCACTACTTCTGTTTCAATTTAGTTTTTCTACTACACCCATGATTTAAAAAAATCTGTAATTGCGCAATGTGTTCACATTATTTCAAGATGCTCTGTAAAGATGTACCATTACTTATTTATGTCACTCTACTCTTGACATCACTTTATTTTTGTATCATCTGCGCAAAATACCTCTGCAGGAAAATGTTTGTATATTTATGGTTTTGCACCTTGCTATCTAACTTGTCCACATGGCAAGTATTACAGATCAATCTGACTGTTGTTTTCATTGTGATGAGGTTTGTTTTTGTCATGCGCTATAGAGGTCTTTTCTAGTCTAGCAGTTATTTCTCTTTTGAACAAAACAGTTTATTTTGATTCAACTGTTTTGGCTATGTATCTGATTTGAATTATTCACATTTGACACTTTTTTGGTCCTCATGTTGGTCCTCATGTAGACAGCAGCAAGACATTTTGAAGACTTTTGTGCATGATACAAACTAACAGACATGCCTAATATTTATTTGCTGGCATTACTGGTATTATAACGTCAGAAAGTGATTAATTTTCAGCATGTGTTTTGACAAAAACAAACGTATCCAGGCAGAGAGAGTGATTAGTTTGATAATTTCTATGTATTGAAATCATCAAAAGCTACACCAGCTGCTCTGATGAAATAAGCAGTTAAACTGAAACAAGAAATGTTTGCTAAGTGAAAGGATGGAAATAGAGCTACAGTATAGCTGTAGAAGTTCAAGGTCCATGGAACTGTAGCCAACCCCCTGGGCGTGGTCGCAAGAGAAAAATCGACCATAGATCAAACAGAAGGATAGTGCGAATGATAGAAAAAGAACCAAGGATTACTGCCTAAAATATACAAGCTGAACTCCAAGGTGAAGGGACATCAGTTTTAGATCGCACTATCCGTCACTTTTTAAGTGAAAGTGGGCTCTATGGAAGAAGGAGGACTACATTTAAAAAAATAAATAAATAAAAGAAGCCAGACTGGAATGCTTATTGACAAGCCACAATCCTTCTGGGAGAATGTCCATTGGACAGAAGAGTCAAAACTCATGCTTTTTGGCAATTCACATAAGCTATGTGTTTGCAAACAACATGAAGCTTTCAAAGAAAATAACACCTCTACCTACTGTCAAACATGGAGGACGCTTGGTTTTGGTTTGGGGCTGCTTTGCGGCATCCGGCACAGGTTGCCTTGAATCTGTGCTGGGCACAATTAAATCTCAAGACCATCAAGGCAGTGTCAGAAAGCTCTGTCTCAGTCACAGGTCATGGGTCCTCCAACAGGATAATAACCCCAAACGCACGTAATAGCATCCAAGAACAGATAAAAACAAAACATTGGACTATTCTGAAGTAGCCTTCTATGAATCCTGGTCTGAATGCTATCGAACATCTATGGAAAGAGCTGAAACTTACAATCTGGAGAGGGCACCCTTCAAACTTGAAGCAGTTTGCTCAGGAAGAGTAGAGTAAACTACCTGTTTAACAGGTGCAGAATTGACATTGAGAGCTACAGAAAACACTTGATTGCAGTTATTGCCTTTCAATGTTGTAAAACAAAATATTTGGTTAAGGATCCTATAACTTTTGTTCATGCCATTTTTTTTTGTTTTATTATTTACAATATTATGTTGAATAGAAAATCAAAATCAGATTTCTATTAAATATAGGATAAACAATGGTGTATGCCAATTACTTTCGTGACCTTTAAGTTATTTCAGTGACAATTGTGTATTTTTCGTTTTTGTGGAGGGTGGGGGGTCAACTAGCTAATTAACATATTCATCAAAGTTTTCTGCCGTTTTCGGAAGATTGGCATTGAATCTGCTGTCCTGGCTTCAAGGGGTAACTTGTTCCATCATTTAGGTGCCAATATAGAGAGCATTTCTGTCTTGGCTGTGCAGGAGATGCCCATCCAGGAGGTTTTGGTGGCCAATGGACATGACGTGACAGATTGGAGTGCACAGGAAGGGTTGTAGGGTTTAAGAATAGCCAGCAGTTAGGGAGGTGCAGTTCCCTTTGCTGCACCATTTTCAATAACCATGGTCTTGTTGTGGATGCCAATGGAGCTGGCAGATGAGAGGAGTGTTTGAATTTGGGAAGATGGAACACCAGACGGACTTCAGCATTCTGATCAGTTGAGGGGCTTGACGGCCCAAGTGGGGTGCCAAGCCAACAGTTTGTTGCAATAGTCCAGAGGGAAAATGACAAGTGCCTTCATCCGATCCTGAGCCGCTTCCTGTTTTAGGTAGGGTAGTATTTTGTACAGCATAAATCTATTAGAGCAGGTCACTGCTTTGAAGTTTGCAGAGCATACCCGGTTATTGTTGAGTGTCACACGAAGGTTCTTTGTGCTTTGTGAAGGGAACAACCGTGGACTTGTCAACTGTGATTGTCAAATCCTGGAGCAGGTAGGCCTTCCCTGGAAGGAATAAGAGCTCTGTCTTATCAAGATTAAGCGTGAGGTGGTTGGCTGACATCCAAGCTGAAGTGTCTTACCAGGGATGCAGATGAGTGTTGCAACCTGGGAATCAGAAGAGGAAAATGGTCAAGGCTGATGTGGGTTTCCCCCGAGAGAGGCAGGCCATTTAGAGTCCTGAAACAGATGTATTTGAATTTGCCGTTTTATAGTTCCCGAAATAAAAAGCAAAAATAGGCTGCATAGCCACACAGCCTCTGCGAAGAACTGATATCAGAAACACATTTGATATTTCTGAGGAGTATGACATAAAAAGGTAATCTGACAATTTCAACCATTGGGGTGTGTAAACGCTTTGCTGATATTTAAGATCACACTGTCCATCCCACTGTTACACACACCAAAAGAAGTCGAAGGTTCTGATAATAAGTGTATGGGTACACTGCATTGGCAAATGCAGAAATTGCTGTTTGGCTAAGTACGAGTAAAAGGGCTAGAGAAAATACAAGAATAATGTGTTCATGCCTGTACGAGAGCACAATGAAGGGGACACCAATATTTCTGATCTTATTGTTTCTGCTTCATGTAACTCTAACTACTGGGCAACCGGAAACCGTCTGGCTTGGGTTACACCACCCCAGTGTAATCTGCCCAGCAACAGGGCTCGCCTTTTGTCAGACACAACAGGAAACCGTCCGACTTGGGTTACAACACCCCAGTATAATCTGCCCAGCAACAGGGCTCGCCTTTTGTCAGCCACATTCTTAGGATACCAAAAAAGGGGGGCCTTGCTTATAAAGGCAATGTGGCACAGAAGAACAGGGAGTAGGTGATCACATCTAGGAGGAATCTGAATTATGAACCTCTTACTCTCTACCGGACTACTCGTTCATTTTTCATCTACATTTTGGGTCCAATATCCAACAACTCCATTTATTAACTCAAGGCATACAGGCAGCACAGCAGAATGACAACATAAAACACAGCTGACAAAACAGACCGATTGTAACAGTATAAGAAATTAGAGAGAAAGCAAGAGAGAACAATAGACAATAAATCCAGCAGCAGATAAATTCATAGTTATGGGACAACTTCTACTGTCACAATTTACAGATAATAGAAGTACATTCTGGCAAATTAACCTCTTCAAATCAACATTCTTTGATCAGACCACTCCCGCTCAATGAAGAGGTCTAAAGTCCAGGCACAACAGCAGGGTTCAGAACCATGGCCAGCTCTTGTCCCCTACACTGACTCCGTACAAAGAATATACACATAAAGCTTTGCAAACAAAGTGGCAATAAGTACAATCTAATTGCAAAAACACTAAACCTCTTCAGTTGAACCCAATAGTGCACTGGTAAAAGAGCAATCACTTACAATAAAAACATATTACTTAATGTAGGCCTATCTTCACCTATTAATGGATATGAAATAAAGATGTCACTGACTATATACTTTCATTACAACATAATTATTTCTCAAACACATTCTCTCACACAACATTCCTGAGTAGCACAGTGTTTTTCTGCTTTAGAGTCTTATATTTGGGATCACTATCAGTGTGATCAAACAACCATTTAGGTTGGTTGTCGTTGGTGTGAGGTGAATATTTTGTGTGTTTTCAGATTATTATTTCAATATTCAATATTACATGACTTGAAAATGTAGTGTAATTAATATATGTTTTCAAATATTTGCTGGATGCCCCCTAATATCGAATAAAAGTCAACTACAAGATAAAAATAACATGTAAAATTTGTATTTCATCTCAGACAGCGATGTTTCCATTATCAAATTAAGAATCTGTTGTTGAAAACTGATTTACCAAATGATTATCTCTGGTTGCACTGAATGACTATATCATGCATTTAAAAGTTTACTCCAATGTTTCTGTGATTCTCATTTTCTACAGACATTGCAGTAGATGGGAATTTTGAGAGGTGCACTTATACTAGGGGTTTTGCGTAATACTAAAAACTGTGCCTCACCTGCCCTTAATGACCAGACACCACTAGCTGTATATTCTTTTCAGATGTAGCCTTTTTCCTTATACCATTGATTGACTATGCTTTTTAAAGTCACTAAGCAATATTGTCTGTTTCTCAATATAGATACCATGACTCAACTACCTATTCTGGGCATAATTACAAAGCACTTAAGTTAAAATGGTTCAGAAATGTATTTATAAAATCTAGTTTTACAACCCTGTTTGCAAAACGTGGGACATTTAAAATGTAAATAAAACCAGAATGCACGTTTCAAAAAAGTATCGGTGTGTTGCTAAAAGTCTAAACCTGATGGAATATTACACAGCATATTTAGTCAATTGGCCACAGCTCAGATACATTATTGGTATTAAAAAATAATTCCAAAGAGGATGGGTCTGTCAGAAGTGTGGATGGAGAGTGGTTCCTTACTCTGTGAAAGTCTGCGCTGGCAAATTGGGCCACAAATACCCGATCACAATGTAAAACTGCAGTTGAGTTTAGGGAACTCATCAACTACCTTACTCAATAATATTAAAATATTCAGAGAATCTGGACTAGACTGCACGCAATGGTCATGAGCGAAAACCAATATTTGATGGTTTTCGGGCCCTCAGGTAGCACTGCATTAGAAAACAGACCCGATTCTGTAGTGGACATTAGTGCATGGAATCAGGAACACTTCCGAAAACCATTGTCTGTGAACACAGCACGTCACAACATCCACAAATGCAAGTTTAAACTCTACCATGCAAAGAAGAAAGCATAGATTAACAACGTCCAGGAACCCCAGTGCCTTCTCCAGGCTCGAGCTAACGCTAGATGGACTGAGGCGTTGTGGAAAACTGTCCTCTGGTTTTACTAATCCAAATTTGAGATTATTTTCAGCGATTTCAGCATTCACGGATGCAGCGTTCTCTGGGCTAAGGAGAACCCAGCGAATGGTGGCAACATGTTGCTTGCATCAAATTCAAAATAGGCAGGTACAGTGGAGGAGGAAATTAATTGGTCCCCTGCTGATTTTGTATGTTTGCCCACTGACAAAGAAATGATCAGTCTACAATTCTAATTGTAGGTCTATTTGATCAGTGAGAGACTGTAAAACGCATTTAAAATAAGTTATACAGTTATACAGTAGTGATTTGTACTTTGTACTTTGAATTAAATATTGGTGATTCGATTTAGATTTGCACATCATTGCGTTCTGTTTTTGCATTTTATGCAGCATCCCGATTGTTCGTTTTGGAAACAAGGTTGGAAATTATACTTGATTGTTCTTGAATATGTCCCCTTATGACCTAGTCTTAAAAGGTTGCACTCTTGAAATGGAGCATTTTTGTCCAAAAATGTATTCAAATTATGTTTCAACTGTTCTGAGCAGGATATCATGATGTTTTTGGATCCTACAAGAAAGTACATTGAATCAATTTGTGAGTATTTGCTCAGACCATTTGGGATTATTGATTACAGTAATTTCCTTCACAGCACAACCCAGTTTCTAC
This sequence comes from Novumbra hubbsi, assembly GCA_016801125.1. Classification (NCBI taxonomy): domain Eukaryota; kingdom Metazoa; phylum Chordata; class Actinopteri; order Esociformes; family Umbridae; genus Novumbra; species Novumbra hubbsi. The sequence continues at coordinate 22,193 of JACXGK010006233.1, forward strand.
CTGGAATATTTATGATTGTAACAATGCTACCGCCTAAAATAATTGGCTGGAGATGGACTAGAGGTAAACCTTCCATCTTCATCTTTCACACCTAAATTTGAAGAAGGCCTCTTCTTCCACGAAGAGCAAAAACTCGTTAAAGGTTCTGGTAATGACCACTGAGTAATAGGTGCTATCCTTATGGTAAGCTTTAGCTCTTGCTGAGTAGGCAGGGGGACAATAAACCAAATGTTTATTTACTGGAGACAAATAAATAATTGAACTAAAAACAAAATCAATAGATCAACGACTGAGACCATATCACTGGAATTTCATTTCATTGCTGTAAGCTTGCATAAATTCACAGATTCATCTAGAGATGTGACGAGAGGCGACATCACCTCTCTCTCTCTCTTCTTAGATTTCTACTTAATATAAAATAAACGGATCAGATAAATCTGAAAAATGTATTGTTTAAAAAGTATTGCGTTTTAAAACGTTAAAATCATAAAACAATGAAACAAAATAAAATGTTTAGTAAGGGACCAAGGTTTGTGCTCTTGTTTACTCCTTCTGGTCAAGACAGGACATGTATGGCGATAGAGGTTTTTTTAAAGTATATTTGACCTTGCTTCTAGGTGTTCTTTGCCTCCAATACACTTCTTCCACTACTTTCAGGTGTGGCAATTTGTCTCCTCCCAATTCCCTAACTTCTCTGCCCCACCCCCAAGTAGATCCTGGGATGCTGTGCTGTCTTTGCTACCCCATCAGAGAGGGTTAATCTCTCAGATCTACTCATGCATCATGTCTCTGGACGAACACTCTACTAACAAGACTAAATCAGCCTGGGAACAAGAGATGGGGGTTGGCATTGTGGCATTTACTACCTTACTGGCCCGGCGTCTAATTATTTTATATTGGAAATCAGCTCTGTCTCTCAGGGCTCAAGGATGTATTGTTTTTCATGCAGCTGGAAAAAAATCTAATTCTACCTCAGGGGCTCTACTGACAAATTACAAAGCAATGGCAACCTTTCATCTCTTAGTTTGAACGATTACAGAGGCACCTTCCGATCAGTAAAATGGTTTACTTGTTTAGTCAATCGCTTCTTTAATTGCCCACCATCTCTTCCTTATTTATTAGTTATTTTTCTTTACTCTGTGTTATTTTTTAAGATATGGTTATTTTTATTTTTCCCCTACGTAACTCTGGCCTATTCCCATTCCTTAGTATTATTTATTTGACTTTGTGCATGTGATTCTGGCTGCGTTTGCATGTCCGTGTTGGGGTAGGGTAAGGGGAACTTGGACCGGGGGTAAAGATTTGTATGGGGTGCACCTGGGGATACGACTGTGGGGTGGGTGAACAGTAATCTCTTCAGTGCATTGTTTTGTTGAGTGCATATTGCCTCTGAATATTGTTTATTGCTACTCAATGAACAAATATTTATTTAAAAAAATACAAATAGATGTTTACTAAAGGATGTTTGCAATGCAACACTGTTTGGAAATATGATGATAGCTGTCTATGTCACTAGTATCACCACCCTTACACATGAGCGTTTTCCAAACCCTGCTGATTCCGTAAGGTTCCATAAGGATTCATCTATTTCATCCTCTTTTGATCTTTTATTTTGGGTGGGCGAGAATGTTTTCAGAATGATGATCTGCTGCGATAAAGTGGTAATTGAAGGCATAAACAATAGATTGTTTATCAGTAATAGATCCTGAATCCAAAAACTATCTTTTGTGGTAACGAAATAGAGAAACGTTTTAACATTTTCCAGAATACCCTTACAGTTTGTTTACATAAAAGATTTAGCTTTTCTGATAAGAATTATAACCAGGTTTTCTTAGTTGCTTAAATTTTTTTCTAGGTCACAGAAACTAGCTTTGATGACCCTACAAATTACCCATTTTCTTTTTTTTTATAGAACATGCTGCTTCTTACAAATACGAATATTGAAAAATCGTGACTAAAAAATCGGCTTCTAATATATGAGTAAATGTTTGTCAAATTAGCATAGAAAATATGGTTCAAGCTGCTTTTATGTCACTACTAGATTATGGTATACCATTACTGCATTCCTCAGCTTCTGTACTCTAGATGCAGTCTATTATGTGGTCCTTGCTTATAAATGATCTGTTTATTGTCATTTGATTGTTTCTTTAATGTTTTATTTTTACAATTGTTGTACATGGCTTAGCTCAAAAAGAGACATTGGTCTCCGTTAATATCTCTGTATAAATTAAGGTAAAACAAATAATCACTGTAAATTGTACTGTAAAAGGCAATTTTTTTTTATGATAATATTTTTCTTTAAACGGTAAATTAACAATTATTCAGATTATTTCCAAAAACTCACAGCATTTGATATTTGAACAAATCATAGGACTTTCTGATCCCTAAGACCATCCCTCAGTGCTGTACATGTTTACCATCACAGTCCGGTTTTAATTCTATGAAGCTAGACATTTTTTATGTTTTGAATACAGAGTATTGGTGTATCATTAATAATAATATGCTGTAACATGAAATTATTATAGATTTTGTTGCCATTAATAAATAGTGACAACCTCATGGTGAACCCCCTGTGTGGTTAGTTTTCTCTGTGAGGGTTGCAAGTCACAGAGTCAGCTCTTGATTCACTGAGCTGGGGTCAAATACTAGGCTCATGTTGACATGCTGGCTGTCACCAGCAGGCAGACTGTGGCTGGCACAAGAACAGGAGACAGATGGACTAGCATCTTTGAGGTGGTCTCCCTGAGCCCATCCATCAATCGGCAGTCAGGTTTGAGTCAGCAGGGCTGCTGGGAGATGCCTCTGATACAACCCAAACCTCAATAATAGCCGCAGAAGGGAAGCTAAGATATGGTGGCAACTGGCATCTTATAAACGTGTCTTAGAAGTGAAATATCTTACCTAACTCAAATCACTTGGCAACTCCTAGCTGACTAAACTAGTTAACCTTATCTAATACAAATGGGACATCCCCCTCTAAACTGGTAGACTAATGCAGTAGAACAAAGTGGATACCAACCTGTAAGAAAATGTATACCCATGGGTGTCGAACATGTCTGCTATTTTCCCTGCTACAAAGTTGATCTTTGTGGGGAGATACTACAACCTACCATTGAAAAGTTTATGGTCACTTGTTGTCTTTGCTGTCAGATGTCCTTGTTTTTGAAAGAAAAGCTTTTTGTCCATTAAAATAACAACATTGTGATACCACAATCACACATAAAGAATATGTATTGCAGTTAATACGGAACAAAGGTTTCATTCTACTATTACTATTGATTATATATGTTCTGTCACTGTATGCTGCAGTTATTTCAGTTCTGCATGTCTATAAGAGGTCTATAAAGGGGAGCTGAGCTACTCAAGGACCTGGACCAGCCAGACACAATTGCAGTTATAATTTGAGAATGACAACTGCTTCTACCAGCTTATGCCTATTCTCATTTGTCTAGTCTTTAATTCCTTCTGGTACTGTTGCTTCTCAACTTACAAATGGATTTACAATGACAGATCGTACTTCACTCTTCATCTCAGTCTTCCTCTTCTTGAGATTACCTGATGTATGGTGTTTGTTTCAAATTCTGACACACCCTGTGTTCTTAAAGGCCATGCACCTGTCACTCTCTTGGCTCACCCCAGAGTACATGACAACTGGCTCTAAGTCAAAATCAGTGGGGCTCTCAGCCACAGCTTAAGAAGCTCCGCCAAATCTGCCATTAGATCTGCTGAACCCCTCTTTTGCATCTCAAATAGCATTTTGCAGGTTGGTATATTCATTGCTTGCTTAATGATAGGACTTGTTATAACCGGTCATTACCTTTATTTGAAAACATGCTTAATGCATTTTAGTCATTTGCAGGAATGACTTTACCTAGGAAATGTATCTAGTTTCATTTACTTGGTATATTGTTTAAACCACTGATCCTGTTTAAACAACTTGTTTTGCGTTTTTTTATTTTGTCAGTAAAACAAGATAATAAGTTATGCAAATAAAAGACTGACTTGTTCAAAGAGTTAATTATTAGTTTGTCTACAACCCTGTTTAAAAAAAGTTGGTGCGCTGCATAAAATGCAAATATAAACAGAATGCAATGATGTGCAAATCATTTAATGCCTATATTTAATTGGAAAAAGACAAATGTTGAAACTGAGAAATGTTACAGTTTTTGGCTAAATAAATTCACATTTTGAATTTGATACCAGCGACACATAAAACAAAATGGGGAACGTGGCATGTTTACTACTATGCAGCATCACGTTTTCTTTTAACAACATTCTGTAAGCGTTTGTGAACTGAACCAATTGCTGTAGTCTGAAAGTGTAATGTTGTTCCATTCTCATGGACATTTCTCAGTTTCAACATTTGATATGTTAGCTTTGTATTGTTTTCAATTTAATAAAGGCTTTAAATGATTTGCACATCATTGCATTCTGGTTGTCTTTACATTTTGCACAGTGTCCCAACTTGTATGGACATGGGGTTATATCTAGGTCTTTATTTATTAGGAAGCACCATTACAAGACCATGTAATGAATACTGCAGCTATTCATTCATCTACATCATTTGTTCATGGGCCTATGATTGTTCATTAATTGTTATTTGATAGCCTAAAGCAAGGCTTCTGGGTAGAGTGAAGACACCGCCGGTCTATAGTTTTAGGGCACCCCCAGTTTTCCAGTTCTTATTGAAATGTAGGGAATTCAAATCCAGTACGTAACCTGACATTGTACAAAGGTAAGCATTAAACTGCCAGAGGTTAAATAAAATAATGTTGTAGCCCAAAACAGAAAAATATTGAGTAATGTTGTTAAGTAATGGGTAAACAACATTCAGTGTTTCTGCAGCAGTAAAAAAGTAAAGGGTGAGCCTTGATTATTGATGCAAACAGTTCCTCTTACACACCCACAGTCTGAATAACAGCAATGTTGGATCAGCCTGTGTTAATACACCTTATAAAGGATTTGTTGGATTGCATTGTACTCCAAGAAGTAGTATACTGCTATCATAATGGTGACAAAATGGCAATTAACAAAAGCCATTGGACAGACTATTATTACTATTAAAAGTGTTGTTCTTTGTGGTAATTGTACAGTTCAGTGTACAGTTTCCTAGACCATCAATGGGCGCTTGGAAATGGGAGAACACAGGAAGTTTTGGCAGACCCAAAGACACAACAGAATCAGAGAAACAAAAGTTTCTTAAGTTAATATTAATTTCTAAGCCACACAATACTAATGTTTTAACTTAGAGTTCCAAAAAATTTGGTTGAATAACCCTGATTTTCCAATACAGCTTTTCTCTATGCTCTCTACCAGTCTTTCACATTGATGTTGGGTGACTTTATGACACAGTTGGCGCAAGAATTCAAAGTCTAAGCTTTAGACGACCAGGTGTTGGGCAATGCTGAAAATTGGACTCATCAGAGAAGATGACCATACTCCAGACCTCTATGGTCTAATTGTTATGGTCTTTTGCAAACCTCAGCCTGGCTCTCCTTTGGTTCTCATTGATGAAGCGCGACTGCAGCCCTGCCCCTAGGAGCCTGTTTTGAACCGTCCTGCCCGTGCACTTCACCCCAGCTGCCGTTTGACATTCTTTTTGTAGGTCACTTTATGTCATCCTATGGGTGTTAAATGACTTTTGAATGAGTTGGTGGTCATTTTCACCCTCTATCGGTTCTGTAGCTTTGTTTTCTTCAATGTCTGCTGCTTGACCTTATGAACCACCATTTTTGAAATGTTAAGGAGGGAAACAACACAACGCTCAATGTATCTCTATGCAAGTAATGCCAGAATTGAACCCTTCTTTTCCTCACTCAAAACTTTCCTTTTCATTTCTTTTGGCATGGTCAATAGTAATTGTTTTATTCCAATTACTTTTGAGGTACTGCCACCACTGTTTTTGCCATCCAGCAGTGGTTTTTAAACTTTTCATCTTTAAATAAGATTTGGTTCAGGTGATCACCTAATCAGTACCTCATCCAGTACAATGAGGTGTGCCTGTGTTGGAATTCAACAGACACTGGTATGGAATGGTTGCCATACATGACATCATTTGCATTGGTCTCTTATTTTTTTCCAGACCTGTATTTACACCATTAAATAAAAAAGAAATATATCTATCTATTAGGGCTGTAAATCGATAAAGAAAATTAACGAATTAATCATACAATTTGCTGTGATTAATCGCGATTAATCAAAATGTTTACGTGTGGTTGTTACGACCCCATCTACCGTCCCCTTAGGAAAGGAGAAGCCTAACAAACGGGTATGTAAGGGTGTGGTTAAATATATAACCCAACACCGTAAAGTTCTGTTACAATGTCTACATTTGATTATTGACAATGCCACAGGGAACTATGAATGGTGCTAAAGGAAAGGAAACAATACAACAACTAACTAAACTGCCTAACCAAAATCTTTCTCTCTGTTCCAAACAATGCATGGAGTGGCACCCGTTCCTTACCTAGTGTTCTTAACATTAGGTAACCTACGCGATGGAGTGTATACCCATGGGCGGCTTCCCTGTTCCCTGTATACATGACCAAAGAATGAACTGAAAACACTATGCTGAGTATAGGCCAAACTACACAAATAACGACAAAGTACCAACTGACGGCAATATAACAAATACACACAGTACAGAGCGGTAGCTCCCTTGTGAACAGACAACAGCCAGTTTTAAATGGGAGACAGATGAAAAGCTGACGTCAGAAATGTTAAGAATTAACGTGAAAATCAATTTATTGAGTTAAGTATACACTTTCACTTGAATTTGGTATTTGCATAGAATAAAATATTTGTTGTTAACCTTGCTTTTATTTTTATTTTCTTATGTTCAAGACATTTGAGCTCAATTTGCTCAATTCCATAGAGCTACAGTATGCAAATGTATTGTAACAAAAAAGGAAAAAGATTTTACCGAAGACCCAGTCAAACTATTTGTCTTTTCTGTAGCCAGCCTACTGTGATAGATTTAATAGATGCTTTAAGAGTTCTACATTCAGAATATGATAACTGTTTGCTATAGGGGACGCATTCAGCAGTAGCATTAAATGGCGTACACCCAGCTCCCCGGGAGAAAGAACGAAAGGCCTTGAAAAAATATTTCATTTTACTGAATGAGATTCAAATATACTAGTCAGGATACTAGGATATTCCCATCCCTAACTCACAATAGCTGTCACAACCGTAAGTGGTTTAAACCGAGGCTATTGTGTTTGTGATTCACACAAAAAAGGTGCTGCGTTGATTGCCTTAAATTATTTTAACCCATTAGACTTTTCAAATTAATTGCAAAGATTTGTCACGGTGTTGTAGTGCGGCGGAACCATATGCAGACATTTTTCAAATGAAAGGTGATTTAATCCGTGAGCCGTTGAGACAAGCAACAAACAATAAACCACACCGGGTGTGGCTAGAAATGAACCTAAGTAGGCTCCCCAATCAGAGTCAACTGAATGCAGCTGCTCTGACTGGGGAGCCCACAATGGCATGAAGAGG
>JACXGK010006234.1:9685-29688 GCA_016801125.1 Novumbra hubbsi
AATTTCATTACAAAAGGAGACAACTGCTGAGTAGTTTTGCATTACTATTGTATCTGTATCAGTGGATGGTGTGTATACAAATTCTTGTATTTTGGAATTACTCAGTGCAAATGTCTGATTCATTCCAGTAACATATATTGCAGTGAATTGTAAACAGAGATGTGTCCTTGTTTTACACAAGACAACATTGTATAATGCTGTTAGTGTTTTTTAGGTCATTGTTTTGTGGGTGACAAAATGTGTTTGTTGTCTGTCGACCTTTGCTAGTGTTCTGGAAGAATGAGTTGATTTGAGACATGTATGAAGTGATTTGGTAGTTTTAGTGCATTTTGAAAGTGAAATAAACTGCTGTGCCGAGCTAACAGTTGGTTTTGAGAACTGTGTGAAGAGTTTTGAAAAAGTGACCTAAGTATTGGGAAATGTGTCCTAGCGACTGTAAAAAACTGTAATTTAGAGTAAAAATCTGAGTCTACGTTGCACTATTGAAATGGCATTCCAATTAGAGTATGAAATTGAAATTTTAGGACAATTGAGAAGATCAAAATGATGAAACTCAACAAAAACATGTTGAGATAGAATCAATTAGCCATTGTTATATGTATTGTCTATGTATTTGTACGTCAAGTGTTCATCTTGTTATGTATAGACATATTAAAATTGCCATGTTAATTGGGGGCTTTGTCTGGTTTTCCTTGTCCTGGTGGCTTGGGTGCTTTTTCCAGTCGGGTGAGACGGAGGTGCCTGGCTGGACTGAGGCCTGAGCATGATTAGGTTCCCAGACCAAAATTGTGATTTAGGGGTGAGAACGCAATACGTGTATTGTATACACACATTTTCAGTATGTTAGGGTTACACTATTGACTAGGATTAATATAATTTATTGTGCAAATTTTTATTTTATTTTGTTGACTTGTGACGACACGCAGGGGTTCACAAAAATATACAGGTTTGTTGGTTTGGGGTGACAATCTCTGTGTTTCGTCTCTGTCATGTTTTGTGTCTCTCTGTCCGAGTGTGTGCGTTAGTAGGGCTGATAATTTGTGTGTGTGGAAATGGGAACATTTGTGTCTTGGTGAGTTTTTTGTTGTAGTTCGATAACAGATGCACGGCCAATCTGACGGGTTGATGGTGAATGAATGAAACTGCGGAGGTTTGATGAAGGCATTGCGGCAAATTGAAGGTTTCCGGTATCTGGTTAATAATGGCTGATAAATTAAGGGCTAGGTGATGGTTGTGTTGTATGGTGTATCATATCGTTTGATTGTTTGGAATGTCGGGTAAGCGTGTTTGTGGAAGTGCTTTGAAAGGTTTGAGGATGTCGTTGGATTGTGTAGTGAGATGGATTTTCTGGTCTGCGGCCATGCATACTGTTGTTTGGGTAAAGTGAGTTGTTGACACTGTGGTTAGGGTAAAAGTTCAATTGTTTCTGGCAAGTGATAAAATAGGTTCATGGAGCAGTCTATGTGCGCGCACCGATTGTTGTTAAATGTGTTTTTCGGTACTTCGTTTGGGTTTCCCTGTGCACGAGGGATCCCTAAACATTATTTAAGATAATGTTGTGATAACAGGATTTCTTTTTCCGATTGCCCATAGTTTGTAGCATTATTGACAGGAATGAATTTGATTTTGGAATAGTCTGTGTGGATGTGGTTCAAAGGGCGTACGTACGTTTAGATGCGTGGCCCACTTCGATTTTGATTTGCTTTGGATGTTCAATTCGGGCCTGTTTACTGTTTATTTTCTTTTTAGGCTCCTCCTGGTATTATCTCTTATTTGTTGGCACAACTGACGAGATAATATGGGGGGATGTATGGTAGTTTGGGATTTTAAAATGTTTAAGGTAGGTGAGCTTAGAGCTCAAACTAAATCAAATAGGTACATAGAAAGTTATGACACATTGTGTTTTTCCTGTTTGACAGTTATGTCAAAGTTATGACACTGATATTTTTAGGACCCATACTCACAGTAGTTGGTTAAATATATTTTTGGAAATTGTATGTGATGTAAATTCGAACATGGTAATTGTAGAGTAAAATGTATCTTACTTATTTAAACTTGTCTTAGCCCAGCTAAATAAGACCTGATTTGTATAGAAGACTGGTAGCTATAGGAATAGAGTTTGGTATAGTTTAAATTATCCTGAGTAAATAATTCTGTTCTAGTGATTAAGTTTGAAGAATGTTCACTGAATTTAAAACTATAAAAGAGTAACACAGGACTTCTTGGCAGAGTCACCCCATCACATTAATGCCTGTGTGGTGGGGGGAGGGTTCTGTAAATTAGGGGGATTTAAATATTTTATGAATTGCTTAGGAAAGATACTAGTGACATTATCCAATTTGTAATTCCAAATTGATGACATGAAGAAAGGATAGATATAATTATGGTTTAAAATATTTTGTAACACAATGCTTTACATTTAGTAAGATAATGCCAAACCCTCCAGTCAAGGTTCTAACATTGTGTTGTGCGAGTTTCCATCCTAATCTCTCATAAAGGAGGTGTCCTGAATCCTGCAACGCTGACAGACTGAACAATGAAGGGCTACCTCGAAACTGTGGCGCAGATCATTCCAGGGCCAAACCATGTTCAAACCGGTGAAAGACGGCCTTGGGGTCAGAATAGGACTTTTGGATTCCCAGCTACCCCACAGCCAAGGAGAGATTAGAGTGGAGAAAGGCACACAGAACTACAAGACTCCTACATTGATGACTACAACAGCCAGAAACCATTTGACTAGACATTTTGTTTGTATCTTATTTTGTTTGTATCTTAGCAATTTTCTGACAAAGTTTGATTACATGAGATGTTCCTTTATTGTTATTGTACTTTTGCTAGTTTTTGTGTTTGTTTGTTGCTCATTTTGAGTATTTTGTTTAACAGCATTTTGGAAAATATTAGCCCTACAACACAGAAAGACTAGTCTTTACTGACCTTGTGATTTGGAACCAATTGACCAATGAATACTTGCATGGATGGAAATATAACTTTGACACTAAATAATGTTTTTAATTAGACTCTGGTACTTCATATTGTTTATTTTAAATTTAAATGGATAATTATTTAAAATTTGTTGTGATTTATTAGTGATTTTACACAACTGAAACTGTTATTTACTCTTCTGGCGTTTGAGGAATGATCCCACCACATTTAATGGATGAATATGACTTTTATTGTGACCAGACGTTTAGGGCTTAGGTGAACATGTAAACTGATGCAGTGTTTTGTCTTCTCCTTTCTCCTATAAGGACGCTGTTGCAGACCTCTAACTCAATGCATGGAGACGATTTGGACCAACACTGAAGTGAAACCTCCGGCACCTCTTCCCTCCGGCACCTTCTGGGTTCCAGAACCCGATTCATAGCAAATGGACAATGTTTTAGGGAGAAGGAGGAAGGCCTGACCCTCAACAGATCTGAGACACAGTGTGGCTCACTACGAAAGACTATGAGACTGTTTCTGACATCAGGACCGAGGCAGAGAGGCCTTTGGGTCAGTATGTGAATAAACAAGAACAACAAAAGGACAATGTGCCAGGTGAGGGAGGAGACTGAGGAGTAGCTTCCCTGTTAAATGTAGACGTTGCCATGTATTGGGATAGAGGTTGCAACTGAAAGATCGAGATGGAGTGGGAAGTCAAAATTTAAATGTATAGCAATTTGTTAATGCAATATAAGCTGCTATAGGAAATAAGTGTTGTAGAAGAAGTGACATCTGGGTGAAGAAAAGTAGGTTTAAGGAATTTATGGTCAGAGAAGTGATAGAACTGCTGACACACAGTGATTGATTACGGTCAGTGCCCTAGATAAAATGTAGTTATGGGGGCTAAAATTTTGTTTAAGCTGTTGGTCAGGACGGAATGTTTTCAGGTCGGTACAGTTGCAGTGGGATATCTTTCACGGTGTCTAACTATTGTTAATTTGGAAAAGATTGTACTCCATTGATGAAGGTTCAATGCACCTAAGTAGCTGGTAGCCAACTTAGTACGTATGTATTACTATGGGGAGAAAAGTTGGTTTTCTATTACTTTGTATACTAATTTCACCTCCTGTATCATGTATGTATCACCCTGCATTATTAAACTTTTTGTGCTCTTAATTATTCTTTGATCTTCTGAAACAGCATTGTTGCACGGTTTGGTACTATAAATAACTTCTGCAGATGCTTACATTCATAGTTGATTCATGTTTTTGTTTGGTTAAGGAGTCTTTTAGTCCCTCTTTGTCAAAAGGGGAGGGAGATGTTTGTCTCCTTGACCTCTGTGGCGGTGGTCAACTTAGGAGTTGGTTTGTATGTGTTGGAGTTGATTTCAGCTCTTTATATTAGGATTATATTAGAATTTGTTGTTTCACATATCCAAATAATGATTTCACTAAGGAATCGATTAAGTTATTATTTTTAGTAATCCATAAGATGTCATATACTCATATGCCAGAAATGTATTAAACTGCAGGTTGGGAGTTGGGAAAGTTTTTTTCCACGACATGAGTAGCCATTTATCCTTTTAATTTTTTATAGGCAAATTCATTGTTTGTACATCGTATGTATTTCATTTGTAAGTTCATCCAAATTCAACCAAGGCTTTGATCAATGCCATGTGAATTCGGCTTTTGGCAGATCTAGTAGGGAAAAGAAAGAAATAAAACCTGTAAATAGCTTTTGGTTTGTGAGTTTAGAATTCTGACAACAAAAAAATTTAGTATGCACTAATTTAGGATGTTGTTTTTGGTGAAAACAACTGAATTATTTAAAACAAATATGAAGAGTGATTGTCTTTTGTTAGCAGTGTGTTAAATGATGATGTGGTATGTAGGGATCGTTTGAGTATGATATTGTTGTTATTGCAAACCTGTTGGCTTGTCGTGCGTTGTTATTGATGTGGAAGTCTGTCCATTCTCCGCCTGTTTCTTTGTGGCTGAGTGAAAATATGTGGGGGGCTTTTACATTGGGAGAAGGTTTGTTATGCTTTAATACTAGAAGCGCCAGAGCGGGCACATTTTACCCAGTGAAGAGGAAAAAAATTATATCTTCGCTCTCGATCAAATTCCAGGACCCTGCTTTTTTGACTTTTCCTAAATATGTGTGTTTTATCACCCATTATTTTTAAATTGTCAAAATCACACTGAGAAAAGCTGATTTAAGGCTATTTAATTCCTGTTCAATGTTAAATTGCGCGTTCTGCCATTTTTATTCCTGCATTCCATGGTTGCAATTCTCTTTTCTAACCACAGGTGTCGCAAGGGCTCCCGTATACAAGTCTTCTGTTATTTAGAAAAAAATCTTTAAAGTTTATAAATATATAGATCAGTGGTATTCAATTAAAATGTAGAAAGGTCCAGTTAGACCAAATTACTTCAAGCAAAGGTCCGGAACGTCTTTGTGTTATGATTCAGTGTCATACATATTGAAGTAGTCTAGTAGTTGTATGTATGTAGAAAGCAACAGTTTATTTTATTTGACTCTCAAGTAAAATAAAGTGTACAATTCAATAATAATAATACATATAGCAATTTGGGTTACTCCAAAACATTGGGGACAATTCGAAAATTGACAGACGTGTCACGCATACACAAAATGCGGAAGCAAATTGTAAGCTGCTGCAGATTGAGGGAGTTCAACCACAAACCCTGCGTTTACAATCGGTTCACTCTAACCACTACCCCACGAACAAAGTTAAATATTTGACAATTTTGGAATGTCTGGTATTTTTTTTATTGAAAATATACATGACAGAGTGACCCTAATAATAAAACCTACAATTTCAATATGATTTTTCCTAACGGAATAACCCTAATAATATTACATATGAAAATATTAAAAGTCCACTGAGTAGTCAAAAGTGTTTGATTGACACAGACATCTGGACAAACGTTAGAAAATACACGGAAGCGGGAGCTGAGCAAAATTATGCAGGAAAGTTAAAATTGACTGATGCCGAACTAAAAGCATTTGTGGATCTTATTTATTTGAGAGGTGCTACTGGCGGTAAAAGCATGAAACTCCATGATTATTGGTCGACTGAAATGAAAATCAAAAATTCTCAGATATCTGCTCTTTGTTGACAGGACCACAAGGAGTGCCTGTGTGGTGAATGATACATTTGCGATGATACCGGAGGTATTCGATATGCTTGTAAAATACAGTGCAGTGAGAACATAACTGTAGTAGATGAACAAGGCGCGGTGTCGCTTTACACAATACATGGCCAATTAACACATTTGGCATTGAATTCTGAATAGCCGTTCAACAAAATACATGTTGAAATCACAACGCAATTTATGGAGAAATGAAAGTAGTGGACAATGTTGTTATGCGACTGCAAAAGTGAGATGTAAAGTCAGCGTTTAATGTTCAGGGGACAAAACTTGTGAGCTCTGCCAGACATGCTAGCGATTTGACTTGAGACCAAATCTATTGATTCGCGATGCGGTCTTTAGGTGGGGGATGGGTGCATTCTTTACTAGCTCAAGCAAAGAAACAAAAAAAACCTGCGCACAATGCAATTCCCTAAGACTAACCTCTTTAAGTATCCACTTATTACACACACCCATTCGTTTGCTCATTTTCATATCAGGTGTTTTGACATGAATGTTTCAAACCTTGTAATTTTAATAGCTCCTCCTTGTCCTGCCTATTGTGTAGTAGGGAGATTATTGAAAATGAAGGTTAAGATATTATGTAAAACGTATTGTATAGATTTTATAATGCGTTATTTTCTCCGCCACTTTTTAATGTACAACATAATACAACATAATAATAATACATATAGCTGGAAGCACCAATTTGGGTTTACTCCAAAAATTGGGGACAATTGGGTAAGCAAATTTGACGGTGGGGATCGAACCATGGAGGAGGGACAGGAGGGATCGAACTATGGACCCTGGGTATACAATCTGGACACTCTACCACCGCACCACCGGCAAAGCTACTGTCTAAACCATTTCGGAATGTTGGGTATTGAGAGGTGTTACTAGCGGAAAAAGCATGAAACTCAATGTTTATTGGTCGGCCGAAATGAAAATAAAAAATTTGGAGATATCATGCTCTATCTAGGCTTTGATGGCAAAACCACAAGCACAGCCCGCATTGTAACTGATACATTTGCAATGATATCGGAGGTATTCCATGAGTTTGTGAAAAACAGTGCAGTGAGAACATAACTGAAGAACATAAGATGAACAACTGTTCCCTCGCGGAGTCGCTTTACACAATACATGCGCTTAGCGGACAATATTGTGATGCGTTTGCGAAAAGGAAATGTAAAGTGAGCATTCAATGTTCAGGGAACAACACTTGTGAGCTCTGCCATTCTTGAGACCAAATCTATCTATTAGGGTATCCACAAATTACACACACCCATTCGATTGCTCATTTTCATATCAGGAGATTTTACACTAATATTTCAAACATTGTAATTTTAATAGCTCCTTGTCCTGTCTATGGTGTAGTAGGGAGATGATTGAAAATGAAGGTATAGCTATTACGTAAAACGCATTATATACATTTTATAATGCGTTATTTTCTCCGCCACTTTTTAGTGTACAATATTATAATAACACATATAGCTGGAAGCAGCAATTTGGGTTTACTCCAACAATTGGGGACAATTGGAAAATTGCGGAAGGAGAAAAATGAATTTTAAGTTGTTGTAGACAGGAGTAATTGAACCACGAGCCCTGGGCTTATTATCGGCACACTCTAACCACTGCACCACCGGAAAGTTATTGACTTAACCGTTTCGGAATGTTTGTTATTTACCTAATTCAAAATATACATGAAAGAACATACATACAAACATGCATACATACAAACATATGTTCTTACTTTGTTCTTTTAAATGTCACTTGTTTTATATAGTGATATTTGGGTTTTGTGAGTAAGTCGATTCATTGTGAAATTTAGAACGTAACACTGTTCAAAATGTTCTGTGCAAAACCTGACAATACAGTGCCAAATTCTCTACCCTTCATACCGATTATGATCATGCATTGCTAAGTTATTTGTTACCTGTGTAAATCATACAAAACCCAGAACCAGTTCTCTTTATTACTGGATGGTTATTTGCTGTGGGGTGTGTCCTTTGTCTGTCTGTATGTTGGGGAGATTGGGGTGTGGGGCGTATGATGGGCATTTGGTGTGGGGGGCTTGGGATGGGAATACTATATCATGGCTTCTGGGGTGGAGGGGATGGGTGGCTAGGTGGGAGGGGATCTACAGTAGAGCATGAATAAAAACAACCTGACTCCAATATTGTTGCTGTGCCCCTCCCTTTTCAATCCTCTTGACTGTAAAAGTGTTATTGTTTGTTTGTACGAGGTCCTGCTAATTCCCGCATTACACATTATGGGTTGTGTAATCCTGCAGTTACTATCCAGTAGTGTATATTGTTATCATTATTGTGAATGGTTTTCTGTGTTCAAAATAATACTTGTAACAACCTGGCACTGGTTTGTTGCTTTTGAAGTCACTAAAAACTCTCATGCATTTTATTTGATAATAACATTTGTTGCTTGATAAAGGATTTGGCAGTTTTTTAACAAATTACAAATATTTTTAAATTTTCCATGATTTGCTTACTTTGACACCAGTATTTGGTCTATTTGCACTCAATGCAAAGTATTAATGCAGATATTTAGCTGAAAATATAACTTTCAACCTAATTTTGAAGGGAAGTGTTAAGACACACTTATTTTGACTTAACTCTGAGAATGTTCCTCTCCCCTCTTTGCATTGTTTTTGGAGGGATTCTCTGGAGTACTTTGGCTCCTATCCGGGTTACGTGCTGAATCTCCAGAAGAGTTTGCGCTTTCCCATCAATCCGGCAGCGCTGCATCCAAAGGTATTTACATGCTTGTCCCTGCAATGTTACTGCGTTGTGACTGCTTTAATTCAGGGATATATCCTACTTAATGTGTGAAGGTGGCTTTTGAGCTTATATTTATTTAGCTAGTTGTTTGCTTCTAAACTAGGGGATTCTTTTTGGGGGAAGTTAAAATCTGAAAGGGGCACAGCGAGAGGTAAATGCATAGAAATAGATTAGCAGGGCAAGCACATTGACATTGCCAGTTCAATAGCTAGCCTAGGTGTAGTCATTTTGATTTCCTAAAATCATGGATAAACTGCATGACACAGAAAAAGTCCCAAATAATACCTTGCTATTTGGATTATTTGACATTTACTTGAACATACAATCACTGAAGTCTTCAGGGAGCCGGTAGGCTAACCACATTGCTAATGCTAACCACTGAATTACAGCAGCTGGTCCGGTTATTAAGTGGCTATAACTTTTGTGTTAATATACCATGCAGGGTATTTGCGTTTTAAGGCAAGTTCCACCATTCTGTATGTGTGTAGATACATCTGTCTGGCTTGGTATTGTCTGGTGTTTCCGGTCGTCTGCCATAGTTTAATTACCAATTTTTTTGTTACTGCAATTATTACACCCTTATATCTCGAAAACAGAGCAACATTGAATCTAAATATTTTGATACAAGATAAAACAGACACCCAAAAATATATTTTGATTTATAACAAAATAATGCCTTTGGACGGCAGTATAGTGCTTGCTAGTATTCGATGCTTGGACCTCTTCTCATTGTGTACAAATGTCTCTCTCCTCACTTCATGCTGTGACATATTTGCAATCTGTCCATGATCACCATAGTGTGGTTTGAATTTCCACCCCATTGGTATGAAAATGACAAGCAGGCCCCCAACCTCCTGTTCCCTAAAGGGGTTTAATGGTTGTCACTCTCTGTCTCCGTGGTCACAGAATATGTTGGAACTAATGGCACCAAAATTCACTCCACCCTTTAGTAACTTCAATGTATCTATTCTTTTGACAAATCGTTAAATGCGCAGCGTTTGCAATTTGGATCCAAGTTCCTCTCTTTGCTACTTTGACAGAAGACTGCGTGTGGATTTGCACTTGGTTGGACTCAACCAGTAGTTTGCTCCAATGTTATACAGTGGTCCTTCATCAGGAGTAAGTAGAGCAGGTCTTACAAACCTGTGAATGTTGTCCAGGAGTGTTGTTGGTTGGAGGTCATCCCCTTCTTAAAGAAGAGTAACTCAGACTATAATTAGTTCAGTTGTCTGGAACAGGCATTGCTGGAACCTCCAGATTAGAATCCTTTTGGGACAGTCTGTGCGTGTGTGTGTGTGGAGCTAGGTTCTTATTTTAGCCCCCCTCACATCTCAAACAATATCAGTCCTTGTCAATGTTTGCTTTCAAGGGTCCAGAACATATCAGTGAATTCTCCTTAAAATAATTAGTTGCAGTTGAACAACCCACAGAAATTCGTCCATTACATGAGTTTGTTTGCTTATCGTTAATGTATTGGAATACAGTTCTACCAAACACTTACATATCTAACAAAACACGTAACAAATGATAATCTCTTTCTGATTCAGTTGTTTTAATTGAAGGGAACAATTGTAAAAATGTTAACATTTCGGATGCTTCTGTTCTGCTGGAGTTGTAAAATAAAAATGTCACTATTGTCTATAGTTGATTCAATAACCAACAAATTACAAAACTACAAGAACAAGATTTGAATTATTACTCATCATCTGCAATGGCCAGTTGTCTGCAGGCTCGAGTGGCAACAGGCAGTCCTCCGTAGGCTTGGGCGGTGGCGGTCAGTCGTCTGCAGTCTCGGGCTGCAGCAGGCAGTCCTGAGCAGGCTCGGGCGGCAGCGGCCAGACGCAGGTTAGGCGGTCATGGACAGCAGGCTTGCCTGGTACAGGGCTCTGATGGCTCTGCATGGGGCGCTGGTTGTGGCTCCATGCCAGCGGGATTTGCAGGACCCGCAGTTCACCACACCTAGCTCCGTGGAGCCGGCACCGGGCGTAGACGCTCCTCCGGATGGACCCAAATGACCGGAAACCCCCACCCTCAGGTTTCAGCGATGACACTCCAGGGGATTCTCTGGGCAGCCTCAGTATTAAATCAGTTTATCAGAATTGGGTGTATATGCTTTTTGTGCTTCCAGCTGTCGTAACACTTGTTCAATGTATGTCATAACATTTCTATATCTTCTAATAGTTCCTTGTCTTCTGACTCTCTGATTAATTGCTCTTATAATCAGTCCTCCAATGTTCTTTTTCATCCAGTCTGATCCCCAGTCTCCCTTCCAGTAGAACTGTCCTCTCATCCGCATGGGCCAAAGTATTGGTAAAGGGGTGCACTCCTCCTCTGCGATCTCACCTTCATTAGTATACATTAAAAGATACATAAAAAGAACATAATGTTGCTGGTTGCGTTCGTGGTTGATCATTCTATCATGTCGTGGGTAGTGAGGGAACCAAATGCAAACACCATGCAACGTATAGGTAGTTTTATTTAAAAGAAACTTAATATATGTACTTGCGAAAATTCTAAAGAAAAAAGTTATGAAAAAAAGCGGTGGATAAAAACACAGAATGAACGACACCCATGGCACATTTATACAAACACAATCAAATGTAATGAAAGACTGTTGTGAGTAGAAATGACAATGAATGAGTTCGGGGTGTATTAACAAAACTAGAGTTCAACAAAAACACCAGCACAGAACTTGGCTGCGCTGGCTAGAATGCCACAGATAGGACTGTTTTTTGGGGGGGCGGTCACTGAAGTACTTCATTATCACAGGTACAATGTGGCATTACTTCTCACCCAGTTATTTCTTTGTAACAAGTCTGCAGGCTGTATCGCACCTAAGCGGCCAATCTTTTTGTGCACTGTTAATTGTGCAGCGTACTACACTATTCCTGAATGCTATATGTTGTGATCTGTGGCGAATGCTACTGGATGTGGAGACTGCTGGAAGGCTCAGAAACCGCGTAAGATGCCAACCAGCTGTTTTAATTTGAGGAGACAATGAGTTTGGGAGGGAGAGGAATGGTTGATGAAGGGTATTGTGGAATCATTCTCTATAACTATATTATAATTTAAGCTGGTAAGGAAAAAAAGGATTTAGCACAAATTAACAGTTTATTAAAGATTCACTTGCAAGGAAAGCCTGGTTCCCTATCACCCAAAGTGACAGGGAAGAATCTCTACTATTTTATAGTTACATACAATACTTATACACAGAGGTTATTTGCATATGTATAATTCTGTATAATTCAGGGTGTGTCAAGACAATGTTCTCTTCCTGGCCCCATCTGTATCTTCCCTTTATCCTG
Source organism: Novumbra hubbsi (assembly GCA_016801125.1). Classification (NCBI taxonomy): domain Eukaryota; kingdom Metazoa; phylum Chordata; class Actinopteri; order Esociformes; family Umbridae; genus Novumbra; species Novumbra hubbsi. Next base: position 21,857 of record JACXGK010006234.1, read on the forward strand.
TGTTTATCTAGGTGCCCTAATAGCTCACAACTTGGGGGGAAAGTATCCCCACCACATTGCCAAATATCAATTGAGTGGGATGTTAAGATGGCGATGCGGATGGCAGCCTCTGTGTTTTGGTTGGTGTCGTTTTTTCTTGTTTTGTTTGTAATGTCAGTTTTCTGTTCCAATACCGGGAGCTCTTTCACCAGAGATTAGCTCAAAAACATCAAGAGGAACAATTCCAGCGGATTTATTTCCTGCATTCTTGCTAACATCAGTGGAATTATTAGACATTCTAGTCAAGCGTGCCCTTACCTTTGTTCACGCAGTAAAAAGCTGCAGAAGAGGGAAAGATGCAGGTGCGCTCATACGACTCCACAAACTTGTCGCACACTGATTCCTGGAATAATTCTCTCCAATGTGCGATCGCTGTTGTGGAATATTTTAGTTAAGATTTGATGTGTGTGTGGTATTAGAAGCTAACGGTGCCGGTAGGGCGTATACTCTGAAATTAGCCAGCTGGAGGTCGTAAATGTTAATAAGTACATTCCAGAGGTAGGACTATAAGTCAAGCGATTAAAGACAAGGAGGAGGATGGAAGCAAGAGCTAGCCAAGGTCAGATCTACTGGTGCCAGCCTACCCCCTCAACTGTCTTCTTCGTCGGCCTCCAAGGCCAGCAGAGGGCCCCATGGATGGAGATGGGGGCTGCAGGACGGGACACGCCCACCCAGGAAGCGCTCTCATCAATTTTGATACAATGACTGAGGGGGGAATAGGCTACATAAAATGTGATTGATGTGAACGAACTTCAGATCTTCCTAGCTGTATTTTGGGGAACGATCTCCAGATATATCTGTAATAAAAGGTGTTTACTTTGGAAATGACCGTGTGGACATTCTCTGATTCAGGACTCGGGGGAAGTAGTTTGAATTCTACACTGTGCAACAAACAGGACAAACTTCAGTTACTGGCAGGACAGGTCAGAGACTTTTACTCGTCTTCAGTTCTGTGTTTTGGCTGTCTGAATTGATTCAGGACTCTGCGCTACCGCTGGCAGGCTGGGGACTTTAACAAGGGAAACCTCAGCCATGAACTCCCCAAATACAGACAATCAATTAAATGCCCAACCAGGGAGGAGAACATTCTGGATCACTGTTACGCTATAGTCAGGAATGCCTATCATGCTGTCCCCCGTGCTGCACTGGGTCACTCTGACAACGTCATGGTCCACCTGATTTCTTCGTACAGACAGAAACTCAAGCTCTGCAAACCTGTTGTAAGGACATCAAAGCAATGGAGCATTGAGGCTGTGGAAGATCTTCGGGCATGCTTAGAGTGTACTGACTGGGATGTTTTCAGGACTGTTTCCAACAGTCTGGATGAGTTCACAGAAGCTGTGACGTCATACATCAGCTTCTGTGACGACTGCTGTATTCCATCACGCTCCAGGGTGAGTTATAACAGTGACACATCCTGGTTCACAGCTAAACTCAAGACAGCTAAGGATAGAAAAGCAGGAGGCGTTCAAGAGTGGGGATAGGGCAGATTTAAAGAGTCCAAGTACAGGTTTAGTAAGGAGGTGAGAAATGCTAAACACCTGTACTCTGAGAGATTACAACAACAATGCTCAACTAACGAATCTGCTTCTGTCTGGGGGGGCCTTAGACAGATCATCAACTACAAGCCTAAAGCCCCCCATTCCATCCACGACTCTTGTCTGGGCAACGACCTGAACAAGTTCTACTGTCTAGTTCTACTGAAAGACAATGGGACAGTCCTGACCCCATCCACCAGATCTAGCCCACCTCCCCCACCTCAACAGGAGTATGGGGCACTCCCAAACTGCCCATTCTAGCAGCCCCCTTCCCTCCTACCACAACAACGACTCTTTCTGTTCTGGAGAGGGACGTTAACAGACTGTTTTAGAGACAGAACCCCTGGAAAGCAGCTGGGCCAGACTCTGTTTCTCCATTGACCTGAAGCATTGTGCTGATAAGCTGACTCCGGTGTTTACAGACATCTTTAACCCCACACTGGAGACATGCCACATGCCAGCCTGCTTTAAGACCTCATCAACCATTCCCATCCCCAAGAAACCAAGGATCACAGGACTTAACGACTACAGACCTGTCGCCCTGACCTCATTTGAGGTCAGGGCGACAAGTCATTTTAGCGCCTTGTGCTGTCTCACCTCATAGCCATCACCGACCCTCTCCTGGACCCCCTGCAGTTTGCGTCCTGTAGACGATGCATTTAACATTGCCTTCCACTTCACCCTCCAGCACCTGGACACCTCAGGAACCTATGCCAGGATCCTGTTTGTGGACTTCAGCTCTGCTTTTAATACAATAATTCCAGCTGATGCAGGACAAGCTCTCCCAGCTGCAAGTACCCGAATCCACCTGCAGGTGGATCACTGACTCCCTGTCTTCAATCCCCGGTCCTTCAGCACCGGATCCCATCAAGGCTGCGTCCATTCCCCTCTGCTCTTCTCACTGTACACAAACTGCTGCACCTCCAGTCATCAATCCGTCAGGCTCCTGAAGTTTGCGGATGACAACACCCTCATTGGGCTCATCCCACCCACCCCCATTACCCTGTGTGACTCCCCAGTCACCATTACAGAGTCCTTCTGCTTCCTGGGCATCATCATCACCCTGGACCTCAAGTGGAAGCAAAACACCACGTCTATCACCAAAAAAGCACAGCAGAGGAGATACTTCCTGCGGCAGCTGAAGAAGTTCAACCTGCCAAAGGCAATGATGGTGCACATATACACAGCCATCATTGAGTCCATCCTCACCTTAAGGACCTGTACACCACCAGGACCCTGAGCTGCGCTGGAAATATTGTGGCTATCCCTCCCACCCTGGACACAAACTGTTTCAGCCACTCCCATCCGGCAGGAGGCTACGGTCCATAAGGACCAACACCTCACGCCACAAGAACAGTTTCTTCCCATCGACAGCTGGCCTTATCAACAAGGACAGAGGACCCCCACTGACATTGACACCCTCTTCCCCATAACTTATATTCTACTTAATGCATTATATTAACACTAGAAGCGCCAAGCCATTGTTACCCCCCGAAAGCGCCCAAAATTTGCCCATGAGTCTACAGACAGGGACACATTTATTGACACGTAATGGTCGCTAGATGGCGCTTCTTGTATTGATCCAAAGTCAAGGCCAAAACTTTTGGTTGTCTATTATCTTGTGTCAAAGTGTTTTGATTCAGTGTTGCTCCATTTTCGAGGTAAGGGTGTAACGTTTGCAGTAACTACAATGTGTAAAGACGACGGTCTGGCTTGGTTTTATACAATATAATATCGCGCTCAATATTGCAGTTTGTATTGGTGGAATAATACAAATAGCAACGAAGAAAATATAAAGTCAAAATGACTTTGGCAACTGAACTGCTGATGTCAAGGAGATTGTCTTGCGCCTTCACCTTACTGTCGATCTATGGCCAATGTCCGTGTTTGTAAGGAAGCGATTGGCGAAGACGAGGAAGAGACCCAGGTGCACAACGAAGGGGGAGCGGGTTGGATGGGTAGAAGGAGGTGAGCGTAGTAAGGGCTTGGACATCCGAGCACAGAAAGGCAGTCGGAGAGATTGGTATCAATGCTGAGGGCTCGAATAGAACAAGCTGTTGAAAAATACTTGGATAAGGCGACGAAATAAAGAAACGAAAGCACTAGTAAGTGCAGGAATTACTGCGTAACGCAGGAGCCAAATAACTTAGTAAGGAACGTAGTACTAGGTTTGAACTGGCAGTGAGTTGGTGAGACTGGGGTGCTTATGTAGGGTACTGATTGGAGTGATGGGGAACAGGTGTGTGTGGTTGGTGACTGAGGTGCTTAGTGACTGGTGCTTGTAGTTGCACCTCAGGGCCGCTAGAGGGTGCGCTAGGGCCATAAATGGACAGGGTCAGGGCGGAACCCTGACAGTGTTACGTTCTAAATTTCACAATAAATCGACCTGCTCACAAATATCCCAAATATCACTAAATAAAACAAGTGACTTTTAAAAGAACATAATTCTAAACCTCTTTCATGTATATTTATCAGGAAAATACCCAACATTCCAAAATGGTTTAGTTAACAACTTTGCCTGTGGCGTGGTGTTTAGAGTGTACTGATTATAAACCCAGGCTTCAAGGTTCAATTCCTCCACTCTGCTACAACTTCAAATTGCTGCTTGCAGCTATATGTGTTATTATTATATTGTACACTAAAAAGTGGCAGAGAAAATAACGCATTATAAAATCTATAGAGTATGTTTTATAATAGCTTAACCATTTTCAATCATCTCCCTACTACACAATATGCAGGACAAGGAGGAGCTTTTACAATTATGAATGTTTGAAACATTCATGTAAAATCACCTGATATGAAAATAAGCAATCGAATAGGTGTGTGTAATTAGTGGATACTCTAATAGGTTAGTCTAAGGGAATTGCCTTGTGCTCAGGGTTTCTTTGTTTCTTTGCTTGAGCTAGTAAAGAATGCACCCATCCCCTACCTAAAGAACGCTTCGCGAATCAATAGATTTGGTCTCAAGTCAAATCGCTAACATGTCTGGCAGAGCTCATAAGTTTGGTTCCCTGAACATTGAACGCAAACTTTACATCTCCTTTTTGCAAACGCATAACAATATTCTCCGCTAACCGCTGACCAGCCGGCCTGCATTCATCTTTCCATAAATAGGGTTGTGTGTTCAACATATGTCTGCGGCAACCCATAATTTAATGCCAAATGTGTCCGGTTTATTGGCCATTTATTGTGTAACTCAACACCGCGCCTTGATGGGGAAAAGTTGTAAATTCACAGTTCACAGAACAAAAGTCGTTGAGAATACCAAGCATAATATAACATATTTGGCAACTGAACTGGCAATGTCAAGGAGATAGATATGGTCTTAAGTCAAGTCGCTAACACGTCTGGCAGAGCTCACAAGTTTTGTTCCCTGAACATTGAACGCTGCATTTACATCATCTCCTTTTCGCGGTCGCATAACAATATTGTCTGCTACTTTCATTTCTCCATAAATTGCGTTCTGCATTCAACATGTATTTTGTTAGCAGCCATTCAGAATTTAATGCCAAATGTGTCCGGTTTATTGGCCATTGTGGAATCTTTTAGTTAAGATTAGATGTGTGTGTGCTATTAGAAACAAACGGTGTAGGGCGTATACTCTGAAATTTGCCAGCCGGGGGTTGTAAATGTTAATAAGTGCATTCCAGAGGTAGGACTATAAATCAAGGGATTAGAGGCAAGGACATAGAATGTATAGCAAGTATCAGTCAATTATATTACTTAACAAATTATTATTATGTGGTGGAAAAGACATGCTCAAGTGTCAAGGTTTGTTTGAGGATACATAAGGTTTATTTTACCGTGCATGGGAAGAACCCTGTTTCCCTGTTTGGAAAGACGAGGGAAGGATCTGAAATCCTAGTTACTACACTGATTCCCTTATAATATGATATAAATTAACTAACCTAACACTCATTGTTAATCAAGATTACAAAACATACTTTGTTATACAACTCTAACAAGGCTCTGTTAGACTCATCTTAGAGTCTTCTTTTCCCTTGGGCCATCAGGGCGTAATTCCTAAGTCCCCTGCCTGCGTGAGCATGCATTCACGTCATAGAATTTGTTACATTTGGAGAGACCTACTTAGTGTGATTTTCCACTTTGGTCGAACACAGAGGGAAGGTACTGGAGTTTGACCACCACTTTTTAGATGCTTTGGGCATTATGTTACCCGCTCATTTGCTGTTGCGATTTGATTTAATTTGTAAGCCCCTTCTCAGTAGTGTTATTGCATTGACTTTTAATGTTTTTTTAAACAATTATTGTAATTTCAGCAAGTTTGTTTACTTGTTGCATGTCGTATTAACACCACTGACTTTCTGTGTCAGTGCTATTTACATGTTTTTTGGCATTGCTATTGTTTATTGAATTGAATTACGCTTCTATGTGCTGATGTGCTTGTCACTATATTGTTACAAAGCTATATGTGTGGTAGGACATATTCTTTTTTATCTGGGTCACTGAATTACTGCACAATAGTTCTTTGTCTCAGTTTAATTTTTGTGTTTGTTTAACCGTGGTTCTCTATCAGGGGTACAATGTCACCTACAAAGAAAATGCTTAAATGTTGACAAGAGGAGGTATGCGCCTAGGAAAAAAGGCTAACACAATCATACGAACAATGGAAGAGATCGTAGGGCAAAGGATAAACTGAAGTCTGACATTCCTGTCATCAAAATTGATGCATTTGGAAGAGACAATATAATAAATCTGTATGAATAAGGTACAGATGAAATCTCTATTTTCCAAATCTACGAGATTTTGAAAAAAATAACTAAAAATAAAAATAACTCAAAACGGAAAAGGTTTGCATTTTGGCGCAGTCCAAAGATTCTTGTGATGCTGTGACAAATTGCTTATGAAATAATTTCCGGCAATGATACTTTTTACAGGTAAAGGAAAAAACAGAACCTTCTCCAGCAGCTTAACCATGACTACGACAATGATTACGCCCACTCAATATACAGGTGAACTGATTTCCAAGCCTACCAGCATAACTACAACTTCTAGAATAGGAGCAGAACAGAGTAGAAGATGAGCAAAGCAAATTTGGTGAAAAGCAGAAGAGAGAGACACTATAAGCACAATGAGCTCAAATTGAAAGACAAAATCTAAAGGAAGAGAAATAGTTGAATGTAGCTAAAGCCAAACTAGATACCTACACAGAAGATAACTAGTAAAGGAATTTGGTGGTCCCTATATCAATATCAATGACAGATATCAATGCCAGGATATTAACATTTTACTGTAATATAGCAACACTGCCTTCTCACCCATATACACAACTATGACAGCAACTTGTGCTCTCAGTTTTTTTCATACAGTCAAGTCACAACGGGACATCATCCCCGCCACCACACAATGTGTCATTCTTAGCCCAAGCAGTTCAGAATTGTCTAGCCATCCATAGGCTTCCTGCCCCAGAGCCATCCGTGTTCATGGGCAATCCCATGCATTTTATTGAGTTTGAGAGCCTCATTTATATTGCTTATTGATAGAAAGTGCATTTTCCCAGCAGACAAACCCCACAATTTAAAGATTGCAGAGAATGCTTTGGTGGCTGTTAGCTTCTGGTAGATTTTGCAGAATAATAATGGACCCAAGTCAGGGGAAGAAGCGTTCATTGTTGTTTAATAACAAAATAAATTCCTCAAATTACCCAAACTTATATACTTTTGGCATGGTCCCAAAATAGATCTCCTTTGACAGACAGAACACATGGGGGTCTACACACTTGACAAGGTGTGTTTGGGATGAAAGAAATCAATACTACACCCACTGCTGACATAATCATGTTTAGCAGAGAACTAGAGTACCACCACACTGTACAACCAGAAAACACACAGAAATAATTACCATGTACGTATTGATCTATATGCTGTCAATAGAGTAAGAATATACTGTCCTGGTGACTATTTCTTAATTGGTGTTAGCCTAAAACAAATAACAATCACAATTGATTGACACAACAATGTTGAAGAATTCTTCTTCCTGCCCGTTGGTCATTTAGGTTGGTCTTGACGCTGATACCGTACATCACTTAATCCCTGTAGAGCAGGGGTGGGCAAATATTTTGGCTCGGGGGCCACATCAGGATTTTGAAATGAAATGGAGGGCCACATTTGTTTTTGTAATTTGTTAATCATAATTGATTTGGAGGCCAGAAAAGGGCAAAAGTTAAAACATACATTACATATGTACAGTAGATCCCATATAAGGTGTAAATAGTTAAAATTCTGACTCAGATGT
>JACXGK010006235.1:0-29664 GCA_016801125.1 Novumbra hubbsi
TATGGGTGGGTGGGTGCTATCCACCACCGTCTGTATGGGTGGGTGGGTGCTATCCACCACCGTCTGTATGGGTGGGTGGGTGCTATCCGCCACCGTCTGTATGGGTGGGTGGGTGCTATCCACCACCGTTTGTATGGGTGGGTGGGTGCTATCCACCACCGTCTGTATGGGTGGGTGGGTGCTATCCACCATCGTCTGTATGGGTGGGTGGGTGCTATCCACCCACCGTCTGTATGGGTGGGTGGGTGCTATCCACCACCGTCTGTATGGGTGGGTGGGTGCTATCCACCACCGTCTGTATGGGTGCTATCCACCACCGTCAGTAATGTATGCTTTGGTCATAAATACAGATCAACAATAATAACCAAGGATGTTTTAACACGTTGTGCTACATTTAGAAGTTACATTTTCACCAAGCAGTAAATACTATCACCTTTATGACGTCTGTAGTGGAACAGCACTCACCAGAATGAAGTCTGTCTGATAGGTAGACAGCATAAACACTGAGATGTTGTGGTCTGCCAGGGGGGCGATGACAGACTTCGCTATCTTGGTGACTCCGATTGGTTGAGAGTTAGTGGCACTCCCGCCCCCCGACACCACGTTGAGTGCTAACCACGTTGCCTCTGCGACACTAAGGTGCTCCGACTCTGGCAGTTCTGAAATAAAGGAAAACGGCGTGTTAAAGCTCTGGCCCCGGATGGTCCCTTGGCATTGAATTAGGGTGCTCCAGGTATCACTAGACTGACAATGTTCTTTATTTCATGGATGATTGATTGACATTGTCCTTCGTCAAGACCCACCCCCCCCATGCAATTAAGAATTCGTTTCGCATATTTTAGCACATTTTGCGCAAAACATTTTCTACTGAGCGAAGATAAATAAAGGATAATAATACATAAACAATAAACAAAATAGAAACTTCTAGCCAATCTTCAGTAGAATACCTGCACCTGTCTCACAACAGAGCTTCTAGTATCCATGGTGACCAATGCGGGTCACCCTGGAAACCAGTCTGTAATGGATTCACTCACTCAACCACAAAACCAAGCCAGTGACAGCTTGGCCTCTGTTAACCCATAATGGAACAGAGGGAGAACGGATGGAGAAATGTGTGGTCAAACATTGGCAGCCGGTCAAGTTAGGGGGAATTAGTGGAAATCATAGGGTTACAAATGTGCTCTTCTATGGTCTGATCTAGGTTGCGAGAGTAACAATAAAAGATCCAGAGGTAGAGACCGCAAAACCCACCTTTGAATCCTTCCTCATCGACGATAATGGTATAGTCCTCCGGTGTTTCAGTCAAACTGAAAAACTTGCATCTGGAAATGAGAGGTTTTATGGTGAATAAGATATTTTACCATATTTTCTGTTTCTAAGTACAAACAGTTACAGATAATTAAACAAGATAATCTGGAATTTGGGATCATTTTCCACTTGTAGTCAGAAAAACTACAAATGTTTGTAGAGGGTTGCCTGTCATAATCCAGGAGCTATAAGCAGGGAAATAGGCCATTAACTACGCCAAACCTGGATGATGATCGTTTATATACTTCTAAAGCTAGCTAGCATTGAAATCCATTAAAATCCCTTATGCTGAACTAGATTCTTTTGCACATCCATTTAGAACTTGCTGAACTAGATTCTTTTGCACATCCATTTAGAACTTAACGTAGCGGTTTGTCTCAGTCCATCAGTATTCTACTTGGACTGTCGGACCGTCTTCAAGGGCAGCTTTGCATGCAACGCCTGATTCAAGCCTCACACAGCTAGGCTTTAACGTGGCCAGTCTATAACCTTCCATTTCTGAGCCACTCGGTCGTAGCTTTGTCCAGTTGCAAGATCCATGTTTGGTTCAGCTTCATCTTTTTGACTCTCTGGTACAATGTGGCATTCCTGGTTGACTGGAAGTCTAGACGGCCAGACAGCAAAGCAGTCCCCAAAATATGATGGCAACACAACCATGTTTAACACCTGGTATGATGTTCTTCTATTCAAAAGCAGTTTGTTTTGGGCAAACATGGCATCTGGAACTGCGGCCCAGCTCAGCTTGAACTAAACCCAATTATTTTACCCCTCGGATCTAGGTAACCAGAGTTACATACAGCGGTGTGAACCTTGTTGCCTGAGGAATTGCAAAACCAGAGTTGTTTTTGAATATTTTCACTCCGTGCATCCGTCTATGCAAACACGGATCGGTTTTGAGATTGTCAGCAGCTGCAGCAGACTTTTATACTGATCATAAAATCAGAACCGGCTCGCAATCCTGGGAGAGAGACGAACAACTCGATTTAAAACAATGCCTGTCCTATTCACGATCACCCCGGTCAATTAAAGGCCAACTCTGTACTTGTTAAAAGTGGATGGCGGCACCTGATGCCAATGCTTTGTTTGTTTGATGACGTTGACGGCTTGCATCATCTCCCTAAGTGGCTAAGTGGTCTACTTGGCCCTCACAAATCTCATTTGGACATTGTGTCTCATGTGTAGTTCCCTCTCAAGTGTTTGGGGTTGACTGTAGATAGCATTACTCATCCATATTAAGACACATACGTTATTTCAATGAAGTCTTCCATGTGGACTAGGCTTGTCTGATGCTTTGTGTGTTTCATCAAATAATGAAGACGCACGAATTGCTCAGAAGTGAGTGAAATATTCAGCATGGAGGAAATGCATGATTCTCCATCAAGCCATTGGCTGGTTCTGTGGCAAGTGGGTCTGGCAATGGAATGACAAAAAGGCAAACATTGATTTTCAACAAAGATTTGCAAGTGTATTTCTGATATAAAGTCAATGAACTAAGCAGAACCCAGCCATCACATTACAGAGCCACCATGAAATGTTTGTGGGTGTATACTGTTGTTACGGAGTAGGAATCAATCCTCAACAAATCCCCCACCTACAAGCCCTGAGCAACAAGGAATCTACCCAATGAGCTGATTCCATTCTAGACACAGCTGCTTGCCTGCAGTAGTCATTGTTATTGGCCGAAAAAAGCTTAATTGTAAACAAACAATTTCAGAAAATTATTATCATTATTATTTCCAGCTTCATTAGCCGTTTGCATGGTACCGATTTTCTTGTGTAGTAATAAGAATTTAGAAAATTGTCCTCTGACTTCATCTATTGATTGAATAATTATGCTAAGACAGGTTGGAGATCCCTGAAATTATCCCTGAAACAACAATATTTAATTGATATCTCATATTGAATAATACCTCTGCTGTTTCAGGGACGAACTAGAAATTGTGTCACAAAGATGATAAGCCCATATTAAGGGAATGTTGATTGATGATTATACTGCCATGCCTCCATAGAAACCCCAAATTAAATCAATATAATTTACATCTCAATGGGGTACTATCTAAACTGTAGTAGTTTATTGGTTAGGACCATACTTTGAATTCAATTATTATTTCCAAAATGACATCTACCACAAGGTGATGAAGTATGGGCTGAGCTACAACAGATTAAAATATTAAGAGTTTCTGCGTTTCAAGGTACGCGTTTGAAATCTGTTTACTGGGATGGCCTGAACAGTTCTGAAACCTCACCCAATGAACCAAAAACATTTTGTAGAGATGGAACAAACGAACATGTATAGCTGTCAAGCTGCAGTAACTGTGTGGGCCAACATCCCTGCTTTCATTTCTAATCTACTGCTACAATGTGTATGGCCATGTCGGTTTCATAACTTGAGAAAGCACTGTAAAGACAACAACTGTCTTTTGCCTTGGTTTGTAACCAGCTTTGGGCTGCCGACTCTACAGACGGCCTGCACTTTTCACGAGTATCAAACTAAATGAAACAATATGACAATAATTATAATCAATGAACATAAGGAAGTTCCAAAACATCTGTTATGGAAACAGAAAGGTCACGAATCTCCAAGGAAGACAAGATATAGTCATGTGTCCAGTAATCCGATCAACAAAAACCCCAAATACCACTAGATGAGAATTGACTGCCCTTTTGCATGATAGGGAAGTACAATTGACCATATTCTCTCTCATTCTGTTTTGCCAATTGTGCTTTATTCTAAACAAAACCATTCTATGATATGAGCAACCTCAACACATTTGATATAGAATAGTAATAGCATGGCAATGAAGAACTTTTATTTTCAAACGTAAGACATATTTGGGTTTACAGTAAACAATGTTAATTTAATTATTTAACTTTGGTCTTCTCAGGATATTAGTAAACAGACCAAACAGGTCAACCTAATTAAGAGTGTGAAGGAAGGAGGTCCCTCGTTCTCTAACAATAGAGATGCATCAGATCGGTATCATAATGTAATAAGCTCCAAACTCACCAGAAAAGAGCATTTGGAGTAAAGTGGGTGGAGAGGAATCAACAGACAATGGTGACTATATGCTAGCAGGACGGTGAATATTTACAATTATCTTGTCTGATAGCATTGTTCTGTTTTAATAAGATGAGTAATTGCTCTGATTTTGCTTGATTGATGAGGGGGATTTCATGAGGGGAAATGCAAGAATTACAGCTGCCAGCCAGGAACAGGGTTTGAGAAAGGCAGTTCTACTCTCTAATGTGACTTATTTACTGAACTACAACATCTAAACCTATGCCACCTTCTTGATATATTTTGTTGTTTTAGGTGGAATAATTGTTAATACGCTTAAAGCTGTGTGCTAACAGGTATAGGTGACATTAGTGTTACACACCCAATAACTCGATCCATTAAATCCTTAAACAAATCATGTTTAAAAATGAATCCTGTTAAAGACAAATGCAATCATAAGCTGTAAAGGATCACGTTTTTAATGCAGCCTAGACACTGGAGATGACATCAGATATATTTTCTCTTGCTTTTATCTTTAGCAGTATTTCTTTTTAAGCCGTTTGTACACATGCATACACATCAATAATAAAACTGAATTTAATCATATGGAAGCTGACCATGGCATGTGTTTGCCCTAATATCTACAGTGCTGTACTATTCCCTAAACTGTGTTACTTTTACTTTCTGTAGTCTGCTGTATTGCACCAATATAATTTGTTAAGTCTGAACATTGAGCGGGTTGACCAAAACAAGTTCGGTATGGCCCGCACTGGTGGTGGTTTGTGGGTAACCACGCAGGTTACAGTAAATACAAAGAGAGCTGTCCAATGGGTGGGGCTCAACAGCCAGAATAACTAAGGGAGAGGCTGTCCAGACCGTTCAAACTAGTTAGGAACGCCGGGTGACAGAAAGCCAACCAGGTGGCAGCTGAACACAGCTGTGTGCCAGTGGAAGGAGATCTTTAGGTAGTGACCCAACTGTGGTTTCAATACAATTCTTTCCCACTCCTAGCTCATAGAAGTGGAGGCAGGTTTGGACATCTGCGACAAAAACCCAACAACGACAAGGAGTTTTCCCATTCCAAGGTGACATCCTACTTTCCACTGTTGTACTAGACCAGGGGTCTTCAAATCTGGACCTCAAAGCCAGTTCCACTCCATTTTCTCATTGCAATCCCTTAATTAAATACTTAAAAACGGACCTAAGGTACCAGGTGGGTGCAATTAATGATGAGGTAGAGGGACATCCTACTTTCCACTGTTGTACTAGACCAGAGGTCTTCAAATCTGGACCTCAAAGCCAGTTCCACTCCATTTTCTCATTGCAATCCCTTAATTAAATACTTAAAAACGGACCTAAGGTACCAGGTGGGTGCAATTAATGATGAGGTAGAACCGAAAACCAGCTGGCTCCGGACCTCGTAGGGTAAGATTTAAAGACCCCTGTACTAGACCATTATCCGGCGAGACTGGATACTTTTTGCTTGCTGCACAATTGTGGCCATTTAAGACTGACCATCAAGCTATTTTCACTCGAAAGACAGGTTTTTGTTTGATAGAAAATCATAAATGTTATTGTATGAGATCAGTGGCTACGTGTATTAAGAATGTCATTTCGTGTGCTTTGCTAAACTTTAGGATCAGCAGTGGAGCATTCTGCTCAATAGAAACGCTTTAACCCCAAGGGGCCTCTTGCTTGTTTTCTGCTTACAGTCATAGCAGACCAAGCCTCCAGCTACAGGCAGCAACAGAAGGGTTAATTACAGCCATTTGAAAACCACAACCACTTCATCAATGTACAACGAATGTTGCAATATTAGAATGTAACCTAGACATAGCCTATATATTGGTGTCCTCTTTTGTGACCTAGCATATACGATATAGACTATGAAAATTCATATGAATAAATATGTATTTGTTTTCAGTTAAGTTTGGGGCCCCTGGCTGGTGCGGTGGTCCAAGTCCTGCATCGCCGCTGCTTTACTGCACCCATGGGTTTAAATCCTGGTCATAATGGGTATAAATCCTGGTCCTAATGGGTTCAAATCCTGGTCCTAATGGGTTTAAATCCTGGTCCTAATGGGTTTAAATCCTGGTCCTAATGGGTTCAAATCCTGGTCCTAATGGGTTTAAATCCTGGTCCTAATGGGTTCAAATCCTGGTCCTAATGGGTTTAAATCCTGGTCCTAATGGGTTTAAATCCTGGTCCTAATGGGTCTAAATCCTGGTCCTAATGGGTTTAAATCCTGGTCCTAATGGGTTTAAATGCTGGTCCTAATGGGTTTAAATGCTGGTCCTAATGGGTTTAAATCCTGGTCCTAATGGGTTTGAATCCTGGTCATAATGGGTTTGAATCCTGGTCATAACGGGTTTAAATCCTGGTCATAACGGGTTTAAATCCTGGTCATAATAGGTTTGAATCCTGGTCATAATGGGTTCCAGCACACATCGTCTGTCTATGTTGGTTTGACTGCATTCATCACACAACGTGTGATGTTTTCTTTCTCACACAGAGTAACATGATCATGAGACAAAACATTTAGAGAGAGCAACAACACAGTTCTAAGTGGTAAACAACTTCACTGTAGACCTCTTATTTCTGGGGCTTCACATTCTACATCAATGTCAGGCATTTCACGAGGCGCTTTTAAATAATTTTGAGGCCGAGTCACAACAACCTCGAGGAATTATCAACCTTCCATTATTTAACATGAAAGTTGATTGAATCTATGTGGTGTGACAGGGAAATTAACGGCAGATATGGAAAATATTAGGGTTATAGTGGTAATCCAATTGTAGTAATGCCTTGAACAAACAGCTGCAACAAGGCTAAAATTCCAATGAGGATGGTCAATGATTAGACTTTCAACAAGTTTTGGAGAGAAACAAAGTTGGTGGTTCAAGCACCTTTCAAGATGTCCCCACCTCCAACCTGGGGGACGGTATCAATGCATCACTTCAATCAAACCAGGTATAAATTAAATAAGTAATGCTTTGTTGTAAATCTTGTCTTAGTGTTACCCCAGCTCTGCTCAAATTAAAAAGACAATTCAATCCTTATATTTGGTTTGCTTAACTTATACATGGCAATATATGCATAAGCATAATGCAAACATTAATGAAATCATACTTTCCTGATGTGATATTTTACTGGACTACATTTATTGAGGTCACTTATCAATAAAGGCACCTTTAATTTACAACAACTGCGTGCTTTTCTACGGCTGTCTAAAGGCTGTCTTTTACACTTTTCAATCTATCGATAGACTATTCAACAATAGGTCGACAAAGATATGGAACTAAACATTACATTCTGTGGACCTTTACCTATTTAACAAGTATTTTTCAGGAGTGAAAGCAGGGAAATTTGCCGGTAGGACAGCTTGGTAAAAAAGCAAATGGCCTTTCCAATTGTACGTGTCATTAGTATGTGATCCTAAATAAAAACATACGTATAGTGCACTGAAAATATTAGATAGATAGATCTTAGTTGTAAGGCGAAGCATACATTGTTGGCATTTGTTTAAAAGGGAAATTATAGTTATAAGAGTTATGCCTTGGGGAAATAATCTGTTGAGAGAAATATCACAAGTTAAAAAAATATATGTTATTGGTAATATGATCGCAGCAAATTAACAAAAGAATTCTAATTACAACTTTTGCTAAATGAAATTTCGACTCCATACTTATAGATCATTTAATATATTAAAATCCAAAAACCTTCTGAAAAACTCAACCAACCGGAAAAAGCGTTCACTTCACTGTGTTAAACAAATCAGGATTGCGACATCGTAAATGATGCTTTGGGTATATCGTCGCTGACAACGTAAATGTCTCACGCTGCTGGTTCAAGTTTGATTTCAAGCAAACACCTCCCCCTTATAATTTTAGAAAACGAAAAACAACACGACATAGCTGTAAACTAAGCACGTAGCCCACACACACCCCTTCACGTCGAACGGACAAAAGCACAAAAGCTGAAAAAATGACACTGCAGAACTATAGGTATACTATATGTAAAAACATCATAGTATGCAATTCAATTGAAAACTAAAAAGATAAATACTGAACACAGAAAAAAATGACTATTTACACAACGGTCTTCAACATGGTAGGCTATCTAGTCCCGCAATTAGTTTGCCATAACGTTACTGTCCAAAACATGATGATTGAAATGTTGAGGATTTAATAACGTTTTCAGCTATCTGTAAAGCTACTTACCTTGTTTTGGAGGGCAAGAAGGCGAGTTTGATTAATCCGTGAGTGCAAATCTGAATGCCCTCTTTTGCTATACTCGCTACTTTCAAGCTATGTTCTAAAATGTGCAACTCCATATTTTGCGTCTTCTCATTTGAGGGACATCTAAAATAAAAATGTATACATTTTCTAATAAAAAAAACATAAATTAATAAATAAATACAGCTATAAAGCCAGAGCTTATAAAAACCGTGAAACTGAACAGAAAGCAACACCGGGAGAAGGAAAAAATATCCACTTAGGAAAAGAAGCAAAAGAGAAGCAAAGATAGGAGGGTGAAATAAAAAAAGCACAATGAGGTAAACGGGGAGGGAGAAAGGAGAGGACTGTCGGTCCCCGTGTTTTCTCTCCGACAGGGATTGGAATAGTCCAGCAGCTGGTAACAGTGAAACAAACAACTTGCCACTCAAAAGAAGGGGAGGACCTGCCGGTGCTCTGGCACACGGGCATGTTGGGACATGTAGTTCCATATTGCCCATGGCGTCATCACTGGACTAAGAAGCAGTCAAAAACACATGCGTATTTTGTCTGTTTTTGTATTGTACATGCATGTTTTCATTTGAATTGAGACAATTGGCCATGAACACACAAACGGACAACAGTTTCTTTATATTGTATGCAATCTTGCTGTCAGAACTTTCATCGTAACATGTATGTGAAGCATGAGCAGTATCTCAGTTGTTTTCTTCATCTCTACGAGCTTGCTGGAGAACGACCTGCTTGTTGAAGTCTAAAACTTAACAATGGGCCCTGGTAACTCAATCATCACATTCTCTTTCAATGTAAAGTTCACAAGCTCTCCAAAGCAGATAACAAGGCTGTAAGAGTTCATGTGGAAAAAAAATACTTTATGGGATTCCACTCAGTGTTACCCAATGGAGGTGTAGAATTCATGGCATGATCAATCACTAGGTCTGTAAATGACACAGGTGGTGATGCCGATATGTAATCAAGATGTCGAAAGTCTATTCCAACTATGAACTATGACCTTGCTTCATATCAGACTAAGGATCCTTTTAAAGCTTGTAGAATAGTGCAGGCTTTTCTACAATTGATTGTTATAAGAAATCCAAGACTGAGCCAATAGAAGGTAAAATATGAGGCTCTGTGCTCAAAGGAACCAACTCATGATCACCACTAAATTTCTCACAACAGTGTTTCTATTGTACTTGCTGGAGCACACCATTGAGTAGCCTTTCTACTGTTATCGTAATTAGGCAATTTCAGGTAGACAAAAAAAAGCATGTTTTTCATCAAAGTTTTCTCTGAAGACATTGTTTGAACCTGCAGGAGGACATAGGAAGTCAGTTGTAAAAGTTACTACCTAGCAAGGTACCTGCATCATTCGGAGACCAGTGCTCAAATACTGCTTGTGGATTTGCCAAGGGATCATACGGAGGACAGCACAATAGGACATAATTTGTTTGGTAGTAATTCAATAGGGCTGCCTTTGGCTTGAACAACTTTGTGCCAGCTGAGGCACTGATGAGTAAAATCAAGACAGAAGGCTGGAGAATGCATTACTTCTGGGATTTAATTATCACGGTCCACACTTCATGGATGTGCAAGCAGCTTGTTAAGAACCAAAATAGGCTTAAATGTTCTTTGGAACACATCTCCGCATTGAGTCCTGAATCTGCCTGGAGTTGAAGCAGTGAATGATTAATCACAAGACCAAAAAGTGTAAAACTTCACACCCAAGCTCCTCAAACATTCTAGAGTAATCATTGGTTTTCACCCCAAAACCAGTTCTGCATATCTAAATTCCATCAGCCAGCTAAACATTAGACAAACACTAGATTAGTTTTAGAATGAGATCCTACAATGATAGCGGTCTAAAAACTGCCAGTTTCACAGTTCCATTTCTGAAGCAATTGAATATGGTGTCACAAATAACACTTTGGCTCCGTCACACTCAGCCATCTGTACTAAATGTAGACAGCAATTTAATTATTTTAATGCCATGACTAGTGGTAAATAAGGCCCAACATACCAGCGTAACAAAAGCTGTGTGTCTGTTGGATAGACAAGAGCAACCGATGTTTTAAATCGAGCCGAACTGGGAGAAAAATATGACTTTCTGTTAAAACCTTCAGGTTTGATTTACTGCTGCAGTACTCTAGTTCCCATTTTCTGGACAGGCAAAATGTCTACACCACCTTAAAGCCACTAACAAGTTTAACCACAATTTACTGGTTATAGACCAATTTCAGTGACTACAGAAGCCAGCCCCACAACAAAATATTACTGATTAATACATGAAATCAGACCATGACATTATCAATGTGAAAAAGCTTTATTTTCCCCACCCACTACTATACAAGTGCACATCAGTTCACACATGAGAATTGTCATGTTCAAGAACATTTTACTCGGCAGACAGTAAAAAAAATACAACAAGCAATGGAAAGTGCTGAAGATCAGTGTCAGTCACTCAACTGGAGGACGGAAGAACCGAATGGCCGGTGTGAACAGGGTACATCAAGGCAGGGGAAGTTGTGCCAAGAGATGCTTTTAATCTTACTTGTGACCTGCGTGAGTGTTGCAAAGCTTGAAAGTAAACCTCCAAGGGACCAACATCAGCTCAATAGCCACAACCCCTCCCAATTCATTTAGTTGACAGTACAAAACAATGAACTCCTGTTATCTGTAGTCACTGCGATTAGAGCCACCAACTCAGAGGCATGTGCCAAATTGTTAAAGGCCTCAAATACAATCAAATAAAAAAATAAAATGTATTGAAGTTGACCGCAGAACCACAGACTGCACAGCAACTTGACACATCAAATGAATGCTTATGACAAGCCAATCATGGTGTTGAGCAGTGTAACTGGACCGAAACCTGTGGGTGACAAAACAGTTGAGGTTGACAAAGTAAACTTTTAGAATGTGGTAAGACACTTGCTACATTTAATGCCAGCACTGAAGAAAGCATGGAATTCCAGCAGTTTGACAGGCATGTTTCTACATAGCCAGTGTACCATGAGTAGTCACACAGACTTCACACCAAATTATAAAACAAAAAGCAGAGATGCCACTCCTACGAGTTGCAGCCATTCAGCAGTAGACATGTCGCCCCTGAAGACTGCAGAACACTCACAGTAAAAAAGGTTCTGCAGTGGGTCTCCAGAGGCAGTGCTCTGGGATCAGCGCGTGAAGGACAAGCAGGAGAGCCTGACAGGCCCCCTTTGAAAGTGATCCCAGTGGAACCAAGAGCCTCACCTACCCTTCATCTCAGAAGGCCAGATGCGCCAGACCTGAAAGCATGGAAGAACAATCAATTATACACTCTTGAGCACATTCTCAGTTACTATAGGATATACAAGTGTTTCTAATGGATCCCCCAGCATTGGACTGGAACGAGCCACCAGAATGAAGTTTACTTTATGGTCAATTCCACAGCAAGTCAGGAACGGAATATCCCGAAAGCCTTGGTATATGACCACGAACTAACAAACACATAAAGGCCAGGGTCACATAGCTTACTTTATTAGAAGGCTCATTTAGATAGGGGCTGGAGTAGACCATGCTGGGAATAGCTGAAATTAAAGAATTACAATACTTTAACACCAGCAGAAACAGAAGGCAACATTGGTGCTTTTCACACAGAGCAAAGGTTTAGAACAATTCAAGTCTATAAACACCAGCCTAGAATCTGAAGCCAAGGACAATTTCTCAAAATGAGTTGGCAGCCGATAGCAATAGACAAATACAACCACAAATCCTGATTTTTAAGTCAGCAGACCATAACACTATGGTCAATTTTCAACTAGGGCTGTTGGTTTTTGCAAAGCTTCCCAAGCCTGCAAAAACATCTACTAATATTTATTATTTTCTTGGGTGGGGGGGTTACAAGAGACAAGGACACTTACATTCCAACCACTTCAGCCAGACCAGTCAGCATGTTTGGGATTGGAGGATTGTCTGTTAACAGAACAAGTACATTAGTAGAACTCAAAGACTCCAAAGACTCTGCAGGGTAAGACGACATTTGTCTCGACAGATATACCAGGACTGCATGCACAGACAAGCATGAGACCAACGATGCCATATACCGAGTTGCTCTTGCACTGACTTATGAACAGATCAACCGGAGCAGCGGCTGTCTGCAGATACCATGCAGTGCGGTCACCCCCCCACCCCTCAGTTAAAACAAGCGGTCAGTCAATAATAAACTGATCAGGGTCAACACATCAGAATCCCATAACAGTTTTGATCATAAAGCAGTCCCATTGTGGCCAGGTATACATATGTTACAGTTCCAGGTAAATAAACAATCCCACGAGGGTATGCCAATGTAGTTTAAGACCACACGTCAATCCCAGACACCTTTAACAATGAGATCCATTCAGAAAACCCACTGCCACGATGTAACCATATAAATACTAACCACGAGAATATTAACTTGAGCACCATCTTGTGGCCATTTGGTCGACCTGCAAAATATGAAAGGACACATGATATACATGCATGGTGTAACAGTGTAGTTGAGCTGCAATTGGAATATTTGTACTGCAGTATTATCTCACAAGGCTAATGGTAGTAGCCATGTAAGTAAAGCGAAACCACAGGTTGTTCTTTGAGGCATTTCCAACGGCGAGGGCCCACAGTAAGGAGTCTGCCGGGATAGGCCTCAGGCATGCACAGGGTTAAAACTGGCATGAGTCATTCCATGGAGGCTGTCGGCAGGTTCTACACTTGTCCCAAATAATATTGATCAGTTAAGCACATTCCATCTCCTGGGTTAAAGGCAGTACTACTAACCAACAGTAGCTTTAGGAACAAATTGGAAAATGTATAGTACTTAGGCAGCTGTTGTGTAAATGAAGAAATTAATATTTAATAAGGGAACCCAATCATGTTCACAGAAACAAATACTAACCAAGATTAAACAGCAACAGAGACCATTTCCCAGGGCAAGTGAGCCCTAACATCTTCAAGCTGTGGGCCAATGGAAATAATCAATATAATACCTATTATTTTTGCTAATTACATTGGCAAAAAAAGTATTCATTTTTAGTATGTTCAGAAAGGCATATGTCATTCACAATTCAGAGCAGTTGAACATTTAGCCAATCATCATAACAACAAAAAGTAGAAAGGGTCAACCAACAACATACCTCGAGCGCTGACTTGTTTAAGGTTTTCTAAGTGTTCCCTAGACAAGACAAGCACAGGGTTGACGAATATTCATTGAACACAAACACATTTAAATGTTGCTATACTGATGTCCAGTCTCATAAGTAACACTGCTGCTGGATGAGCACAGCAGTGGGTTGCAAGAAAATGGATTGCTGTGAGCACTGCATCAAAGCTTAGGCCCACGGGGAGAAGGCCCTGGCTGGCGCTGTGCTCTTAAAGACAATAAATCCCGCAATCAGACCTACCACCAGGTGAAGTCTCTTCTGAAATCCTGCTTCCTGGCTTAAAGTGGAACGGCAAAACCCTGCAGTTTTCTGTAACTGATCGTGGAACAAGTAAATCACATTTAATCGGGGAATTACAATGCAAAATACACCTGCCAAAACGTCGAACACTTCGCCCCCATTTTGCGATGGGACGGAGTTAAGGCATAAAATATTAACTTCAATCAATGGCTTAATCCAGAGTATAGCAGTATTAGTTAACGAATTTTAATAGACAAACCTGAATACACATTTAGTGTGACCATTACATTTTCATTTACTTCTTGACATGTGTCGGGCCTCATTGTCATCACTCCAAGTAATCTGAATAGATGAAAGCAAACCCGAGAGCAATCTCGCCATGCAACATTAATGGAATCCACCCACTAAATCTAGGGAACTCCATAGTTGGCCACATGGCACTAAAGCTAACCAACCACCCAGTATTACGTACTGAATAATTGCTAGCGCCCTTGCTATCGGCCACGTGTCGGTGCACAAAATTTACATAACTGCTATTAATCACAGGAGAAGTACGTATGTTACGAAACATACGTAGATGTACATTATATACATATAAAATATACCTTCATAATTACCGCGGAAACACATCACAGTCCCACCAGGAAACCAACACCGATACCGACCACGAAGAAATAGGACCCTAAAGTCTTCGGAACGGGTATTTATACCACAACGCCGGAAGTCAACGCTTTACGGCATTTCAGTACAACCAATCATTGCTCACCAAAGGATTGCGCTTCCCGGACATTTTACATCAACTGGTTATTCAGATTGACAACATATTGTGACCGCCTGTCCTGTCTAGATTATGTTACTAGGTATGTCAGATTTTGGCAGAAATGCGGTTTGGTAGTTGACAAGCAAAGTAGACCTGCGGCGCTTTGAAAAGTAAATGTGAACATTTATACAAAATAAAAAAATACATTTTGTGTGGATTAGTCCTTGGAGCTGAGAAACAGATTTTGGATGACTGAGTTAACATTCAAATTTAGAAACATCCAGTAAAACAAAAGAAGTATGCATTTCAGGTAAAACAAATCCGCAGCAATGTTTTTCACAGACTAACCTCGGTACCAGGCTATGCTGCACTGCGCCGAGGAGTTTTGTCGGAAGTATCTGGGAACGTCAAATAATCTCAAATTCTGTGAATGTTTCATCAGTGTTTCGATCTCTCTTTACATTTATAGATTGCCTAATTGATTAAAATGTGATTTTGTAATTGGCCCGTTATTTCATCATCGCGTGTGGGAATAGACCCATGTAATTTCCGTACGATTACGGCGCAAACCGTCGTAATCCCTATGAAACCTCGAGGCAAAATGTTGTTACAGTAACTTTCCGCATCTCAATTTTTTTTTCTGAATCGCTTAAAATGTTCTGGGCCTCATATAAAATTAACCTGATACGTTTTAAATTCTGTGAAAATTTCGTCAGGACAAGGTGGCGACACATTTTCTTAAATTAATTAACGGGGCATTGAGTTCAACATCCTGTCTCTAAACAATTTCACGATTTCTCTTACCGAACGAAAGTAGTAGGCCAGTGTCATCGTTTGAAACATGAATGGCAGATGTCTACTGCTTATTTTTATAGTACACTACAGAAACATTCGTACATAAAGCCCGTTTAACTTTATAAAAACATATTTGTTTAACATTTGCCAATATTGCCAAAAGTTAACTTGTTGATGGTATATTTACAGCTATCCAGTGGGTGAGGTGAAAAAACAATACTTTAATTCAGGGGTCTCAAACCGGTTCCACGGAGGGCCGAGTGTCTGCAGGTTTTCACTCTCACTTTGTACTTGATTGATTAATTTTGTCACTGATTGGTTAGGTCTACCATCATCTGGTTATTTAGGTCTGAACCTTGAACCAATTTACAGGAAAAAACTAAAACCTGCAGACACTCGGCCCTCCGTGGAACCGGTTTGAGACCCCTGCTTGAAGTAGATCCAAAAAATCCCATCTGAGAGAAATTAATGTAGTAAGAACCAATTAGGTTATATATCAAGCAAGGTTTTATGGGTAATTGTCTTACAGTATTTCAGTCAATAACAGAGTTGCAGCTCCAACGAAGTTACTGACCGGTCTAAGAAAGTTTTTCAGATTGTCTTGTTTCTTCTATGCCTCATCCCCTCAACCAACATTACACACTGGCTTTCTTTACCATACTGCCTGACTTTAATGAAAAGCTGGCATTTCTTCCATTTCCATTTTTTATTTATTAGTTTTTAAATTCTTTGAAAAAGAAACAAGTACACATATTATTGACGTGGTTAATACAGGTCTATGACTTGACTGGGGTGAAAACAAATAAATATAACTGAAGCAGTTTGTCAACATCTTAAAACATGATCCCCGTACTGCAATGTTCTTGGATTCAATTCCAGTGCTAGGGCAGTGATGAAATGTTGGGGATGTAAAGAGTATGATATGATGCAACACTCAAATGACCTGAAGCAATACTATGTTTGTTCTCTACTTTATTGAATAGGATTAAAATTTGAAACATACAAATAGCACATCATTCGCCAGAGTAAAAAACAAAGGGGTAAGTTAATACTTAAACACTTATAAAATACAACTCTGTTTCCAAAAAACATTGGAACACTACCTAAAATGCAAAAAGAACAGAATGCAATTATGTGTAAATAATTTAAATCCATTTATTTGATTAAAAATAGTACAAATGCAACACAATCAATGTTGAACCAGAGAAATGTGATTGTTTAAAAAAAAAATATTGGCCTTTTTATTTGATGCCAGCAACATGTTTTAAAAAAAGTTGGTACAGGGGGATATTTAATACTGTGTGGCATCACCTCTTCTTTTGACAATACGTTTGGGAACTGATCATGAATTTGATATCAGCAACACTGTTCAGGGTTTCCTTTGTCAAATAATTTATTAAATAATGTGCCAAATGCTTGAAATGGGTTGATTGTGCTTAATACACCCCCATACCATCCCATGGATGTTAGCTTTCCATTTAGCCTCAGTCCATCTTAAATGTGCTCCAGCCCCCAAAGAAGGTGGCAGCAGTTCTGGATCTTATTTATATCTGGTTCCTTCTTTGCAAAGTAGAATGTTAACTTACATTTGTGGATGCAGCGACAAACTGTGTTTAATGCAGTGCCTCCTGAGGGCCCGAAGATCACGACCATCCAATATTTGTTTGACCTTGTCCCTTGTGTTCAGAGATTTCTCCGGATTCTCTGAATCTGTTAATGATATTATGTACCGTAGATGATGAGATTCCCAAACTCTTAGCTATTTTACTTTGGAAATTGTTCTTAAATCTGCCCACAGAGTGGTGAACTCCTCCCCAACTTTACTTCTGAAAGGCTCATCCTCTCTTAAGGATGCTTTGTTTATATTAATTCCAGTTACTGACCTGTTGCCAATTAACCTAATTAGAAGTGGGATGTATAACACAAAGTTTCCAATTTTTTTTGGCTACTATCCCAGCCTCTTTAAACTTGTTGCTGGCATCCAATACAAGTGGGCATATATTTTCAAGGAAAAAATACATTTGCCTTTTCAACATTTGATATGTTGTCTGTGTATTATTTCCTATAGAATATAGGGTTTACATGATTTGCACATCATTGCCTTCTGTTTTTATTTCCATTTTACACAGCGTCCCCACTTTTCTGGAAACAGGGTTGTAGGATAAAGAAGTAGGACAATATGCTGGATAATGGTAGAGCAACATTTTGCTGGATTGAAAATGTAAATAACTGGATAATGTTATAAACACGGTGTACACTTAGTGAGTATGGTCAATATTTGTAACCCTATCATTATTATAATATTATCTAATATTAGTTATTAGAAAAGCAAGGATAGTGGTAGCTTTTGCAACTCCACAAATTCTATTATCTGTACAAAATCACCTGACCAAGATCATGACCTCAGACTAATTTAAATGCATAGCCTTTCCATCAGCTGTTTGACACATTCAGATTACTGTAAAAAGAAAAGAAAAGACCACCACCACATCAGTTTGCCTGTAAGTTTGACATAGTCGTTTTTCCGTGGTTTAATGTATTACTTTCAGAACTCAAGATCTAGACCTGCATTCACAAATGCTGATTTATGATCTGGGGACCCCTGACCATATCATCTCATTTATTATGATTTAAAGGGCAAAATGGATCCTAGATCAGCACTCTCTGAGATGCTTTGTCACTGAGACCTCTTCCACACACCGATGCATCCAGAACTTACATAGAAATATGCTTTGTTCAATGTGCCATGTGTTATTCCATATTAAAAGCTAATATTGATCTAGTCTTTGTAAAGTGAGCGGTGCAAAAATACACTTACAAAAGAAAAGGCACGATCATTCGGCCATTCGGTGCAAGAGTAAGGTGAAATAGGAGAAAATATTCATATTTTTTAACCAGAGAAACACCAGAATTATGCAAACAATTGCCTGAGTGTTAAAAAAAAGGAACAAAACATAGAGGGTGACATTTTCATGCAATCACATCCCCAGATGGTCAACACAGCAGCCGACAGGCAACGTGTTCAAAAGGTACAAAACATTGTCCAGAAGAAAGATTAACATTCTTGTAGCATCCACAGTTGTGTTCACAGAAAAAAACAGCAGTATCAAACATTTAGCAAAGTCATTTCATGTCAAACCAAGAACATCTGCATGCATCGCTGTAATAATATCCAGATTTGAGTACAAAGGCAAACAGATTACAAAATGTCACAGGTTGCTTGTTGCGAGCTGTATATGCATTCCAGAGGCCATTTGTTGACTGCCTGACCACTGCATGATTGACAAAGTGATTAAATTGGAACTTGGTGTCCAAAACCACTTGTCATTAGTAAAAGTCGAGGATATTGGACACAAAGCTAATAAGAGTTTGCATTTCACAAATCACTGTCCACACCAGACCAGAGAGACTAGCGCTCAGCTAGAAAGGTAAAATAATTTCTTTTGTGAATTTGAACATTAGGTTCACCGTGGCTGGCCAATGGCATTGAAAAACCTCCACGGAGATGATCTTGAAATTAAGTTACTACTTTAAAAAAATTAAATGGGACAATTAAATACAAAAGCAGGAGAAAATAACACAATGGGTAAAATAGATTCTAAAACACAATTAAACAACTTATAAGGATGTACGGTTACACATTATTTTGAAAGTCCCATTTTCAATCTAGATGTTGAGTAGACAGTAATACTATCAACAAACTTTCAACAAACTATCTGTTGACAAGCAACTGCTTGGTAAGGTAAGGTTCAGAATAAAGTTTAGGGTAAGGGTTAGTAGATAGTTAAAATGTTACTGACTATCAGTAGATATCAATATTTAGAACAACTACAGAAACAATTATTTAGGGACTCTCAAAATAAATTCTTTCCTTATTTACTGTTGGTTATAGAAATTCAGCAATAAGGCCCACGTAGGTGTTATTGGCCAAGAATAATAACTTCACGCAATGAAAAGCTGAGTGCCTAGAGAAAGCCCTTAGCAGTGTATTGGCCAAATGAGCTTCTAGGAATCAAAATACCCAGATTGTAATAGTTGCTGTTATGGATAAACAAAGACATATAGTTGAAGTGTGAACTCAACTGAACTTAACCTGCACAGTAAAAACAACAAAACAGTAATACATTCCATATACCAAAATATGCTTTGATTTTCAAAATGTGACGGTGAGGTTTGAGAAATATTACCTTCTCATTGATTACATAGGGTTCTGGGACTAAGCACTTTCAAATCTTACATGCCAGTACATTATCTACGAATTAGCAGTTCCATGACAGCCCTCATGTCATTAATCTTTAAATAGCTGATGTGGAAATGTAAAAATATAGATCTATGGTAATAACCTGCCTCGGGCAACATCACAGTTGCCATGGGGCTGAATGATCATCTTTCTCCCATGCGACCCAAAGCATCTCTCTGGTCTCATCAGACCTTGAGTTTTATGTTTGAACTTGTTCAATAACACACAGCACTTGGGTGCACATTCTCCGAGGAGTTACTGTACTGTGGGATAGAAGGGAAATGTTCTACATTCATCTTACACATTGACTGGTGGGGCGCATATTTTACACTACAACTGAAACGCACAAGCAAACGAGATACTTGGAGCTAGTATATTAAAATGCTGGCCCGCTCCCTTCTCCTAGCCCAAACGCCTTCATGGATGGATCAGGCATTTGCAATGGCCTGACGGGAGGCTCTCTTTAAAACCCATTGTGACATTTGCCCACTTTTTCTAGCAATCGTTGATTTGAGAGAAACAGCGGCGTTAAAAAATATATTTTTAGAGCTGTGTTGGAATGACATAATCCACATATACAAAAAGGGTACATGCTCCCACCAGGTAACTGGTGCCAGTAAACACACGGAATATGAATCTCTGACCAAAAATGTCTAGTTCTGGACGGCAAACATTGTGTTTGCACCCATGATATTGTTGAACACACGTCACATGCTTTTGCAACACTGCCAAACTGTTGTTTCAGAATAGCTGTAAGTGCAGTATTACGAAATAAGCCCTAAAGGCCTATAGAACATAGACTGAAATAGTATAAGTCATAATACCCATAAAACCTTACGGCACATCTAGAATAACGTCTCTCTCTGTTTTTACATCATTCATTTCTTCCATAGGGAATTATCAGATCTATATAAAATAAATTCTGTGTTTCGTGTAGGCTTACACCACCTTGCGATTTTCATCTTTGTGTTAATGTCTATAGGACAAGTCACTTTTATCAAGGTTGGCGATATATAAGCACAGATTATTTTGGAAAGAGATGGAGTAATTGAATCAAATATGTTGACAAACCTCAACTTGTCTCAATGAAGTTTACAAGGTTGTCAAACGACTTGCTGGAGTAAGCCTAAACAAAACACAGGCTTTATTTGAAGTGTTTCTAAATGTCCTTATGGAATAAATGAATAGTGGAATGCAAAACAAACCACTATAAAAATGTGTGGGATTATGAGGCTGTGACTAATTGACTCTGTTACCAGAAGGGGATGGAAGATAAGAGGTGAGCTTAACACTTTGGGAGATAAATACAAAAAACTGAGAGCTGTGATTCGATAAAAACCTCCTGAAAAGAGGAAGCTGTAGTGTATTTTGGTCGGTTGAGGCTCAACTCTCGTAGACAGGATGTTGGGATGAGAAGGGCCTGGCAAAGCAATAGGTGGTGGTGAGGGGCAATTAGTCGTTGAATGTGGTTCCAGGAAGTTCATTAGTCAGGGTATGCCAGCGCTCAATTTTCTTGTCCTTGTTTTTGAGACAGTCAAACCAGTGTTTGAGTCTCTCCCCGTTGGCGCTGATGCCCAGGGACACACCGCCTAAAAGTGGGTATGGGAAAGAGGTAGAACAGCACACTAATTAGGGTTAGAACGCAACACATATCTAGACCATGGAACTAGCTTAGTACCAATATACCCTACACATTTCTTACAAAACATCCGTACAATATCTCTTGCAAAATAGATATTTTTCATTTTGTTTAATCAGGTTTAGCCTGATTTAGATTAAACCGACCTGGCCAAATGTAGCTGCGCACAGAAGTTAAACATGATCATCAAAACACAGATTACCACAGAATTCCGAATAAAAATACATACAGTGGGGCAAAAAAGTATTTAGTTGTGGAAAATAAGTGTTTGGTCACCTACAAACAAGCAAGAATTCTGGCTTTTACAGACCTGTAACTTCTCCTTTAAGAGGCTCCTCTGTCCTCCACTTGTTACCTGTATTAATGGCACCTGTTTGAACTTGTTATCAGTATAAAAGACACCTGTCCACAACCTCAAACAGTCACACTCCAAACTCCACTATGGCCAAGACCAAAGAGCTGTCAAAGGACAACAGAAACAAAATTGTAGACCTGCACGAGGCTGGGAAGACTGAATCTGCAATAGGTAAGCAGCTTGGTGTGAAGAAATCAACTGTGGGAGCAATTATTAGAAAATAGAAGACATACAAGACCACTGATAATCTCCCTCGATCTGGGGCTCCACGCAAGATCTCACCCCGTGGGGTCAAAATGATCACAAGAACGGTGAGCAGAAATCCCAGAACCACACGGGGGGACCTAGTGAATGACCTGCAGAGAGCTGGGACCAAAGTAACAAAGCCTACCATCAGTAACACACTACACCGCCAGGGACTCAAATCCTGCAATGCCAGGCGTGTCCCCCTGCTGAAGCCAGTACATGTCCAGGCCCGTCTGAAGTTCGCTAGAGAGCGTTTGGATGATCCAGAAGCAGATTGGGAGAATGTCATATGGTCAGAAGAAACCAAAACAGAACTTTTTGGTAAAAACTCAACTCGGCGTGTTTGGAGGACAAAGAATGCTGAGTTGCATCCAAAGAACACCATACCTACTGTGAAGCATGGGGGTAGAAACATCATGCTTCGGGGCTGTTTTTCTGCAAAGGGACCAGGACGACTGATCTGTGTAAAGGACAGAATGGGGCCATGTATCGTGAGATTTTGAGTGAAAACCTCCTTCCATCAGCTAGGGCATTGAAGATGAAACGTGGCTGGGTCTTTCAGCATGACAATGATCCCTAACACACCGCCCGGGCAACGAAGGAGTGGCTTCGTAAGAAGCATTTCAGGGTCCTGGAGTGGCCTAGCCAGTCTCCAGATCTCAACCCCATAGAAAATCTTTGGAGGGAGTTGAAAGTCTGTGTTGCCCAGAAACAGCCCCAAAACATCACTGCTCTGGAGGAGATCTGCATGGAGGAATGGGCCAAAATACCAGCAACAGTGTGTGACAACCTTGTGAAGACTTACAGAAAACGTTTGACCTCTGTCATTGCCAACAAAGGGTATACAACAAAGTATTGAGAAACTTTTGTTATTGACCAAATACTTATTTTCCACCATCATTTGCAATTAAATTCATAAAAAATCCTACAATGTGATTTTCTGGATTTTTTTCCTCATTTTGTCTGTCATAGTTGAAGTGTACATATGATGGAAATTACAAGCCTCTCATCTTTTTCAGTGGGAGAACTTGCACAATTGGTGGCTGACTAAATACTTTTTTGCCCCACTGTAGTTGAGGATCAAACATGTAGCTGCCCATATAATTATTATAATAGATTTGTTAATGGATTTCAAATCCTCACTAGACTGTTTTTAGTTGCAGCAGTACTGGAATGCTTTTTTCACCTAAAAAATGATTAATTTCCTTACAGCTAGTGAAGGCCAGACCACTTTCATACAGAGGGCACTGGAAAGAATGAGAGTTTGTAGCAAACCTTAAAGCCCCCATGGTACCCAGTGTCAACATCCTTTGTTCATACCTATGAAACTGTTAGACTTGCATGTTTAGGTTACAATGCTTGGTAACAGGTAATTGGCTTTGTTCTTACCAATGAAATCATTGGACTTGCCGATGTCATAATCCCACACGGTCACCTCCAGGGTCTTCTTGCTGAGATCAGCGTATTTGATTTCATAGAAGAACTCCTACAAAAGGAAGGTTTAATATAATCTACATGTGTGCACATTCAGATTCATCATGGCTGCTCACTGCTTTGGCGTCCGTCTATAATGCAAACTCATTTTTTATTAGAACCAAATCTGAGCAGGATGGAATGGAAAATAAATAAAACCGCGTCAAATACTGGAAAAAGCCTCAGGATATTTTTGTAACAAAATAGTGTTTTTGAGGAAATTAGTTTTTGGTGTATTTTTGGGGATTGTTTTATATTAATTCTCTATGGGTCACTGTCAAAACTAATAAACCAATTGTCCTGAGCACGGTAGAAAACAGGCTTCCAGAACAGAAGCATGGCCCAGTGGTGTCAAGTGAAATGTATGGATTATCAAAGGGATTGGTTGTTTCAAGGTGAAGACTTCACCTAAATAGTAGACATTGTGCAAATAGAGGTATATATACTCAGTCCTTTCTCACCTCATTAAACTCTGGATTGAGTGTCTTTTTCTTCACAGCGGTCTTGTGCTTTGACTTTTTGTTTTCATCAGGTTTCAGGTACCTGTAGACAAGGCATGAATAAATATTTGTTTAAGAACAAGTCTTCGTGCTCTGTATGGTTTGGTTTTGGAATCTGACATGAAGTAATGCTTGACAATGTTTGGCTCTGGATAATAAGGTATTGTAAATGATATGCCTCTGTCTGCTCTAAAGAATCCATCATGTATAACCAACTCAAATATAGTGATCACATGGGTTATAACATTTCCAAATGTACTGATAGCACATGGCTTTAACATTTCCAATATCGAAAAGAATGAGAAAATATATGGAATAAATGAAATGGAATGACGCTGCAAAAATCTTTTACCAATTCATCCACCAGAGGGTGCTGTGGCATTATATTTCATCGACAATGGGCAGCACACTGAGGTCAGAACTGAGAAAGCTGTTGCTACACTGATTGACTGTAGAAGATCATACTAAATAAACCTAAATAAGTATGGTGCGGGAAGCTTGATGCTATAGGCTAATGTTGTGTCCCAAGGACCACCCTCTTCCCTACGGGGCTTTAGTGGATACAGTACATTTAGATTGCACTTTAGGTCCATCAGACAGCTCTAATGTACAAAATGCCTTTAACCAAGAAGTAATGCTCCCGAATAGAAGAAGGCAAAAGAAAACAATCAATGCCAAAAGTAATTATGACGGCTTCCTTCAACAGCAGAGTTAGTTTTGAACTGTGCAAGCTGATGATACACAGTGACAGTATATTGAGAGTATCAGACATTTTAAAAGGTTTTAAAAAGTTTTAATGGATGCAAAAAAAAATGAGGACTCCATAGCCCATCGGCTGCTTTAACCAAGTAACATGGGACCTTTAGAAGTTTTTGATCAAACCGTTCAACTCCCACACAAAATTCAACCAACTCCACTTGAAGAATAGAATAGTTTCAGTGTGAAAAGTGTAGTTCTCAATAGTGCCAAAGGAAGAATATAGGGTTAAATAATATGCTTCTATGACCTTTAATACATTGTTCTCATCCATGGCAGGACAGACAGGCTTGTTCTCTGAACCCTATTACACAACATAGCTGCCAGTAGCTCTTCAGGCTGAGGAATTCTATTTGCTGCTAGAAAGCTCATCTGAGCTCAGAGGGAATCCCATTTGCAGGGCCCTGTGGGATGAAAACACAGATCTCC
Source organism: Novumbra hubbsi (assembly GCA_016801125.1). Classification (NCBI taxonomy): domain Eukaryota; kingdom Metazoa; phylum Chordata; class Actinopteri; order Esociformes; family Umbridae; genus Novumbra; species Novumbra hubbsi. Next base: position 25,143 of record JACXGK010006235.1, read on the forward strand.
ACAATACAGTCAATAAATTAATTGTACGATTCCTATAAGTGCTGTGCATTGATGTGCTCATGTTCAGGTGTCGTGAATAATGTATGACTCCAAGCTACTGGATTCCAATGAAGGTTACTGTCTAGTTCATTTATTTGAATCTAGTTAAAAGGCAGTAATCCTGAAAACGGTGAAACTGAAAGTAATACAGTATGCAGAATATTTAGTGCCTTGCCAAAGTATTCAAATCTCAGATTTTAATGGATTTTAATGAATTACAAAGGGCACACTGAAATGTTGTGATATATTGTTGATATTTTAAAATAATTTATTTTAAGGTGACATTGGCTTTATGTAGGGAAATATTTGCAAGAAAAACACCAAACTGATAAATGTTGTTTGTAGAAGTATTCAGTCCATGTGGTCTGGAAGCTCCCAGTTCACACAGATGAAAGACATGGCCCTAATGAGGACCGTTACCTTACCATGGGCCTCCAACTGAGAACCATTAAAGCTGCTGTCAGGTTAAAATAACAACAGTCCTCCATTTGCCGCTTCAAATCCACTTGCAAAATGGCACCCCTTAATCCCGCAAAGTAACTAATGACCTAAGTTTTAACTTTTTCAATAGCACCAGAGACCGTCTAGCTCTGATCACTGTCAGCATTGGAATTAAAGCCAGCAACTCTCCGGTGATTGGCCAGTAACTTTATCCTTTAAAAATGCTTTAGAAATGTACAGGCGTGGCTTACATACCCTCGGGCATTATATCTCTTTACAGATACCTGTCCAAGCCACAACACTATGTCATATTGGTATCTTACCTCCTACTAGACATGAGACTGTTAACTTGCTAAGCAAACCTAATATTGTTTATTGAATTCTCCCAATGGAGAGTATCTCCTGGTGAATTATCCACATTCTTTTTTAGGGGAAATAACAACTAACATGTACAATTTGTTGTAAATTGTCATACACTGCTTGAAGTAATTTTTTGACTGTCCCACTACACACAAAACTCTGTCATTCACGTAGAGCAGTGTTGAGCTAGCACATTGCATCTATAGTGTACTTCTGGAAAAACTCAGGAGGGTTAAAACAAGCTTGCAGTGTATTCTGGTTACACTGCTCTCCCTCCACTAACATGATTTGATAGAACATAGTGAACTACCTCCTCTTTAGACAGTCATTGAGCTTCCTGCGCAAACCATCTTTGGAGGAGGAATTCCAAATTCTCCTGGTCTTTCTAATTCTTTTTTTTAATGTATGCATCAATTATGTTTTGGACGAGAAAGTCAAGTGTGCCATAGGATACATTCAATAAGTACAAATATTACAACAACAACAGATAGTGTCCTTTTAAGTGAAAAGGTTCCATAAACTTAATCCGGATTTCGTGTCGCTACCGGTTGCTGACTAAGTTCCTGACACAACCAGCTGCCCCACCGCTACAGAGACATATCAAATTAACAAATAAGGTGATAAAGCATTGGGGTTTAGGGTCCCATCACTACTATTGCCACTATTAATGATCATACGTATCACTCAAACTGGGTTTCCGTCCTGCTTTGCCCTTACCTCTGAAATAAGATATTCTTGCAAATTCACATTTCCTAAAGATGACAAGCCTATTTCCTTCTGTCCTATATCTTAATTTTTTTTATATTGTAGCCCACTGAATATGTTGTATTCTTTGTACATGGAGATGGTTTACAACACGTTTTGGGATGAGTCCTACCACAGCAGTAAATGGCTCGTGCACACAACTAGACAGCAATATAAATCTCTGAAATTGAATTTTGACCAAAACAACTGTCTGAATGATGCCATAAAATAAGTCAAAACAGAAATATATTTTTAACGTTCTGTCACATTTTGCACTTCACGGGGAGTCACTGCTGTTAATAATGCCTGTGACTACATTGTTTTTGACAGTTTTATGTGCGATTGTTTGTGTGACATCGAGGTGTTTTGCATGTTAATAAGGATCTGGTACCCTCCCGTGACATTGGCTGAACTGTCTGAATTAGCATTAAAGCTAAGAATGAATGCGTAAGTGAGTCAGAGGGAAATTTCTTTTTTTACAAACAAATATCCAAGTTGTCAAAACTGATAATTTAGAGGCCCTCAGGCCCTCGTAGAAAACCAACTCAATCTCTTTTAACACATTAAAGTATCAAACCCCATAAACTCAGACTATATTAAAACATTTATTGGTCTCCATTCTCACCAGTGTGCAAGGTTACAAGCTTGTTGTGTCTGTCTTACATTCCCCCAGTCTGTCTATAATTAGTTTCCTTTGTCTAAAAAAGTAACTCTGGTGGGACCACTGTCCACCACTGGGGCAAGTGTGTGTGTCTGTGTGTGTGTGTATACAATAGAGCAACAGCCTCCGTACCGACGCCCAGCTTTTCAAAAAGGGGTTCAGCTATGCTGCCTCCAGCCTTTTAGAAGATAAAAATGACGATATAATAGAACAGTATTCCAACAATGCATTCAGACGCAAACGGAGTTCCTTGCCAATAGAGCCCATTTGCGGTGACAAATTCCCAAGTGCTGACGTGTTCTGTATTTAGGAATTTGTAGTACTGAGTTTGAGCGCTCAGTGTCCGGAAGCCTTCTGAAGCCAGCCAACCACAACATAGACATTGGTGGTCAGATGTAATATGTATAGAAACCCAGTAACATTTAAATGGTTACACAGCCTCGGGCCAAGATAACATAATTGGAACCTCCAACACAATTGTTAACGTAGGTTCTATATAAATGATGTGCTCCTTTTAAGTTAGGTTAAGAAGAAATCGTATAGGATTTGTTCCTACAAAAACCTTATTATGCAAACCATACAATGTTTGAGCGATGCATGCATTTTAGATTCTGATGTGGATCTTTCACTGGAAACACTTAACAGTCCAGAAGTTATTTTCTAACTGCTCACGGGTGCTTTTTGTCTGTCTGGGATGGCGGTCCTACTGGAATACCAGCACAATTTGAACAGAGACCTTGAGTACCAGAGCTGATGCTTCCTTACATCCTTACACTAACTCCGCCGTCAATGTAGGCACTGTTTAAAAACAATGAAACAAATCATTTGGAAAAACTCTGCTGAAGCAAACACAAGAAAGACTCATTCTCAATGAAAAAACATCCCAACAAGCCTAAACAAAAAAAAAAAGGTTCTGTGGAGCGATGAAGAAAACATTGAGAGCTTTGAGGTTATTTCTGGCACTGTGGGCCTTGAACGTGCATCATACATAATGAAATATGTATATTATCTGGTGTTTTAGAATCCAGTATTAAACCAAGTACAGGACAACAACCCCCTCAAAGTGCATTTTGCAACAATTTGATAATTTCAAGTGAGCAAATTTGCCCATTGAAAGGTGCAGCAAGGACATTAACGGCTACAGAAACATTTGCCCATTGAAAAGTGCAGCAAGCACATTAACGGCTATAGAAACATTTTCCCATTGAAAGGTGCAACAAGCACATTAATGGCTACAAAAAATTTTTCCCATTGAAAGGTGCAGCAAGCACATTAACGGCTACAAAAACATTTGCCAACAGTTGTTTTTGTACTAGCTTCGGATTTCTATAATTTTGCACGTCATTATTCTTTATTTTTCAAATTGAAATTCTAAACTTAAAAGTACCATAGCGAAGACATTTACTGTACAATTCATGTTTTACTATGTTTTTTTGTGCCTGAAATATTCCCCATTTAAACCTTCCTACTGGTAAATCTAACAGTTTGCATTGGCTTGTCATTTTCTCATACTGGCTTGAGACCCTTGCAGTATTATCCTTCTGACCCTAAACTACCCTGGACTATCTAGTACTATACCGGTCAGTACTATCCTTCTGACCCTAAACCCCCCGGGACTATCTAGTACTACACTGGTCAGTACTATCCTTCCCACCCTAAACCACCCTGGACTATCTAGTACTACACTGGTCAGTACTATCCTTCCCACCCTAAACCACCCTGGACTATCTAGTACTACACTGGTCAGTACTATCCTTCCCACCCTAAACCACCCTGGACCATCTAGTACTACACTGGTCAGTACTATCCTTCCCACCTTAAACCACCCTGGACAAGCTATGGGAAGATGACGAAACAAGTGGTGTTATTCTTAAAATATTATTTTGTAAAATTTTACACAGTGCCCCTTCAAGTAAACAAAAATACAACTTGATCTGCAATGTTAAAAACGCCTATAATAATAATAATATTTCTATAATATTTATTTTAATATGTATTTGCGAATATCTGATGAATTAATAAAATGGAAGGGTCTCTGAGAAATGACCAAAACAAATCTATCCAGTGGCACTTGTGCTTGTTGAGTAGCATGCACTAACACAGGGCTGTTGAGTAGCATGCACTAACACAGGGCTGTTGAGTAGCATGCACTAACACAGGGCTGTTGAGTAGCATGCACTAACACAGGGCTGTTGAGTAGCATGCACTAACACAGGGCTGTTGAGTAGCATGCACTAACACAGGGCTGTTGAGTAGCATGCACTAACACAGGGCTGT
>JACXGK010006236.1:0-29619 GCA_016801125.1 Novumbra hubbsi
GGGGGGGGGGGGTTAACGACACAGCCATCAGCACCGGACGTTGGCGCATGTCCGCTTGCGCTGGTATCGGACCCAAAATACATCCAAAACACTTCGGGCAATACGGCGGCCATTGACCGCGGCGCTAATCACCTCAAATAGCTCGTCGGTTTTCAGTTCCTTGGCGCTGAAGACGATGCCATGGGCGTATCCGCCCACGCGGACGGCCTGGCACCCCTCGCCCAGCAGCACCACGTTCTTCCCGTGCTTACTGTGGAGACGGTGGGTGACGCCCGCCACTGGACGGGCAGAGACACAGACCACACCACAGACTTTCAGAATCCTCTCGAATAACTGATGTCGGTGAGCTTTTTCTTTGCCATTAACACTGTCTTTTCAGGTGTTGTAAATGTTGTTTTAAAAACTCGGAACTCTGCCTTTATCCGCCTTTATTTTAGCAAGAAAAATTAAGTAAATAAATCCCAAACCCTGTTTGCTGGGGCCGTGGTAATATTATGTTCAGTCCTCGCTCTCAAAACCTCTGTTAGGGTTGAACGTACCTGGAGACTGTATGGGGAAGCTCTTCTCGGTGATGTTACTAGTGGTCAGGCTGTTGTCCATCGGTCCGGACGAACTGGTGATGGACACCTGGACACACTGGCCATAGAGGTCAATGACCGCATACACCTCTGACCAGGGGAAACAAGAGACGCGGGGGGTTATCGTGGCCCACAAACATTTGGAAAATTGTACCCCAAACAAATTGCACCCCCAAACAAATTGCACCCCACCCGTGGCGCGGTGAGGGTCCGTTAAGGGGCTCCACTCACCTTTCCCCGGCGGCAGCCCCGTGCAGGCCACGCCCTGGTCCACCCCGTTGATGTAGTAGCGGAGGTCCCCGGTGGCCGAGCGCATCATGCCGATCCGGCTGCCCGTGGTCAGAGAGTCCAGGTCACAGCCGTAGTTGTTCCGCATGGTGTTGCCGTCCTGCATGATGGCCGTGCCGCTGGGGGGGTCAAAGGAAACGGGAGGTTCGAGATCCTGCCGGGTTTTCACGTAAAAAAAAATTAAATAAAAAAAACCACACTCGCCACCCCGTACCTGAGCATCCAGGTGTCGTAGTCTATGTCGGTCATGGTGTTGGGGAACTCCAGCTCCTCGGGTCGGATCGCGGTGACTCCTGGAGCACACAGGAACAGACAGACGGAACCGTTTTACCCCCCCCGCCGCTGGGCGTGTGAGTAGGGCTGTGAGAAGGTGGAGAGAGGTTAAGTAGAAACACCTTACCTGCCATTATCTTACCTGCTTCTATTGACCCCGACCAGCGGTCCACCATCTTCTGGATGACTATCTCGAAGAGCTCGCCGTCGCGGAGGCACCTGTCGATCAACGGCACGGTCAGGTGACGTCCAAGCGGCCGCGGGTGGAACCCCCCCCAACCCCAAACGGCGGCCTCCCGGCGCTCGGGCGCCTCCCACTGACCGGTTGGAGATGACGATGGCGTCGTTGAACTCGGAGCGGCAGTTCTGCCGGAGGGCGGTGCGCCCGCCGTTGGTGATCACCGCGTTGGCGCCGTGCAGCTGGTGGAAGCGCAGGTCGCTGTCCCCGTTGCCCCCGGTTATCGAGCAGGGGCTGCCAGGCGACATGGCCCCGGGGCCCTCTGAGCCGTCTTCGGGGAGCGGGGGGAGGTCCGCTGCGGAGGGGGGAGGGGAGGTTACGGTGGATGGTGGCTGAAGGGAGGTGAGGAGTTTGGCACAATCTGGAAACAACTCATTAAACACAGTGTCCACCCCATACGCTCTGGGAGTGTGTTTTGAAATTCCACAAGTGCCCTCCCACATTCCTCCCCCACCCCTCACCCATGTCGTCCATGATGGTGGCCTGTGCCGCCTGGCCATAGAGGTCAACCACGGCGTAGACGCTCGGCGGGACGTTCCAGGCCGCCGGACCCTGAGCCACCCCGTTCACAAAGAAGTGGAGGCTCCCGTCCTCCTTACGCACGACCCCCACCGTGTCTCCCGCCTGGGGAGGGGAGGAGGCAGGGGAAGAGGTTATGGATACGATCCCCGTTGCAAAGCACTGAATGGGTCAAATGGGAGTGTACAGAGAACATTGCAGTTGTTCAAACGCATTTCAAGCAGATCTTTTTACTTCTGCAGTTGTCAGAAAGTGCTTCAGTTTTGGAGGGAAACAGATATACGAGCAGACAGACAAGTCAGACAGAGAGACAGACAGACAAGACTGTCAGACAGACAAACACAAGAGACAGACAAACAACAGATAGCCAAGTGTATGAACATCCCAGTTGATTCACTGACTTTGAGTCGGTCCAGGTTGTGTCCGTACTCGTCCAGTATTGTGGTTCCGTTGTGCATCACTCCATTCCCTGTCATCATCCACGTTCCTGTTCAACACCACCAGACCACATCAGGAAATCAACAACCAATCAGACCACCCGTCCACAATCCATTCAAGGGCCTATAGGATTGACTTGGACAAAGGGGGGCGGTACCTGAGCGCAAGTTGGTCATGGTCGACGGCAGCTGCAGGTAGGCGGGGTTGTGCGTGGTCACGCCAATCTCAATGGAACCCGCCCACTTGTCCACCATCTTGTCAATGCGCACCTGGAACACCTCGTTGGAGCGCAGCGGGCGACCGCTCAGGACCACGCCGTGGTTGAAGTCGTCCGTCGCGCTGCCGGGATAAAAACAAAAAAGAAAGTGTGTTAAAAGAAACGTTTCCCGCAAAATGATTTACAAAGCTTAGTAAATAAATCGCAGAAGGAGCAGACACAATGACGACATTGATATGGCACTTTAAGGATGAAACCAGTCTATTTCAATAACTTCGAGGTCTGACCTCGGCGAGAGTGAAAGAAGATAGGAGTGCAAAGTCATCAATAATCCTCTCCGGAGAAACCAAATCACCTTCTTCACAGACGGTAACTGGATCGCCCAAACCTTACAGACCATAATCTTAATGTGATCTGGAGGAGCACGGCCATGGTTACGTACTGAGGGCGAAGCGCTGTCCTGCCATCACTGATGATGGCCGCCTTCTGGCCACAGTTAGAGTGGAAGAGGAGGCGGTCGGGAGCGTCGGGGTCCGGGGTGAGGGACAGGGAGGGCCGGGGACGGCCCACGTCGGGCGACAGAGCCCGCATGATGGCGTTGTTGCGGCGGAGCCGGTCGCTGTGGTTGTGATTGTGGACGATGGTCACCTTGACCGCCATGCCGTAGAGGTCGACCACGCCGTAGACCACTGCAGGAGTCTGGGCTGCCGCTACGCCTAGGAGGCAGGGTCAGAGGTCAAACTGAGGTCACGGGGCAGACGGACACGCACTCACAGGCTCCCGGGGTCGTCACTCACCTTGGTCGATACCGTTGATGTAGAAGTGAAGGGCTCCGCTGGCCTTCCGCATCAAACCTATGTGATCCCCCTCCTGGAAGACAGAGACTTCCCCTTTGGCTTAACTGTGAGTGACAGCGGGTGAGACGGCGTGCGTGTGCGTGCGTCTGTCTGTCACTGACCTGTAGTTCGTCCAGGCTAAATTCACAGTACTCCCGACGGGTCCCTTTGCCGTTAGTCAGAATTCCACAGCCGCTCATCATGATCGTACCTGGGCAGTCAAAACACACATTACCTTGAATCCTACGTAGAGTAACACGATCAACTCCACGTCTTCAACTTGGTCAAGTATACAAACGTGTGTGTTTGTCTGCGTGTGTATACGCGCGTGTGACGGAGAGAGGTACCCGAGCGCAGGTTTGTCATTGTGGCAGGGTAGTCCAGGTTGTGGGGGTTGTGTGTGGTCACACCGATCTCTATGGACCCCGACCACTTGTCCACCAGTTTATCAATGCGGATCTGAGGTACAGACAGGAACCAGGAGTGCATTACAGAGCCGCCAAGGGTGTTACAACAAACTGCCTCACTATGGTTCCACGCAGAATATAGATACATTCACGCAGGGCCCATTTTACAATACATTACTCGCACCATAGTTCAGTGTGTCAGATCCAAACAGAAATTTTCTTATTCACAGCATTAACCACTGAACACAAATGAAGGGCCCACCTAAATCACACATGGGGTCTCGTGTCAGGAAGGATAAGGAGTGTGCATTTGTCTTTGGCCACCACCTGCAAAACCATTCCCCTTTCAGGGGTTGTTCTGCTGTTGCCTCTCCAGTGCAACTGTTGTCACTTTCGTTTGGACCATGACAGATGACATTGATTCAGAATCGCTTCTGATTCCTAACTGGACACCAAGTCAATCCCAGAAGTTTGACTGACTTGGTGTTATACTGTGAGATTCACACAATTCTTTGAGCAGTGTATATAACTGGCTAATCGGAACCCGACATCCAACCAAAACAGAGAAACTAACTTTGCACCCTCAGCCATAACAGGTGTCATAAACAGGTCGTAAACAGCGATGACAGCTGGAGTATGGATTGACATGACTTTAGTATCAGAGCGATACATATTCGCAGTTACCAAATAAAGAGTTAGCGAATGAAGCAGAACCCTTTAAGAGGATGCTTGTAACAAAACCAGCCATTGGCCGCACCTCGAACATCTCGTTGTGTCGAAGAGGCCGGTTGGTCATGACCACGCCGTTGTTGAACTCGTCCAGCGGCCGTCGCCTCTCCGCAGTCTTGTTGTTGTTGCTCAGCTTGATCAGAGTACCGCACTTCTCGTGAAACAGCAGCGCGTCATTGGTTGTCATCCCTCCCGGCACCGCCCCGAGTCCCGCCCCTCCGGTGCCCGCAGGGCTGTTATTGGTGCTCCCGAACCCGCCTCCACTGTCGCTGTAGGTGCTGGTGACAGCCCCGCCTCCGCTGCTGCTCCCTCGCTCGCCTCTAGTTCCTGTTCCAGAGTCTGTCCCCGCCCCCCCGGGGTCCTCGGCGCCCCCCCCGGTGTCCCCCCCGCCCCCGTCCGAGCGGTAGAGGGACACGATGGTGTCGTTGAACACATCAAAGAGCTGGTGCTCCGTCAGCCCTAAAGAAACAGAGGCAGGGGGAGAGCGAGGCAGGGGGAGAGCGAGGCAGGGGGAGAGCGAGGCAGGGGGAGAGCGAGGCAGGGGGAGAGCGGGGCAGGGGGAGAGCGGGGCAGGGGGAGAGCGGGGCAGGGGGAGAGCGACTGTGATTAAGAGCAGATTTGCACCAGTGACCAAGTGTAACAGATCAAGAAAGATCTTTTTTCTTACCAGTTTCAGGCTCCAGGTTGTTGGGGAACTGGTCAGGTCGGTTATGACCAGGAGGGAACAGCAGCCCTGAGACCAAGGTGGGATGAAGACATGGGACAAATCGTGAGCAAAAAGAGAGGACTGATTCATCCAGTCAGGGCCACACCCACCACATCCCGACATAGCGGGCCTATCCACGCATCAACGGTTACCTTCCTCTGACGTTCCGTTTGTTGGCGAAGCCAGGTTCCCCGCTGACGTCAGACCACACACCACCACCTCCTCCTCCTCCTCTTCTTCTTCATCCCCATCCTCCTCATGGCCCACCACCGCCTCCCTCTCGCTCTCCGTCTCCCTCTCCGTGTCTCGTTCCGTGGAGGAGGGAGGCTCGCAGCTCACCACCGTCACCTGGGTACACTTGCCGTACAGGTCCACCACAGCCCAGAGGCGTGCTGGGAGGCCGCTGGCGGCCGCGCCACAGTCCTGCCCGTTCACCCAAAGGTGGAGTTCACCGCGGGCGCTCCGCTGTGACGTAGACCGGAATAGAAGAATAATCAATACTTCATTGAAGTACGGAGAATAAATGCCTTGCTCAAGGGCACAACAGAAAGGGCCAATTCGCTGCCCGGCTCGAGGCCGACCCATTAGGCTACGTCACCTGTATGCCCACGCGGTCTCCCTCAGCCAGCTGGTCTAGGTCCCGGCCGTACTCCTCAAGGACGGAGCGGCCGTCACATAGCACCGAGCAGCCAGAGACAATCCAGGAGCCCCCCTTCAGGCCGGTGGCACTGCTGGGAAAGTCAAGAGCAGCTGGGTCCAGGGCTGTCACCCCAATCTCTATTGACCCACTCCACGAGTTCACCTGCAGCAGGACGACAACGAAGACAGGGTTCAATGTCTTGTTCAAGGACTGAGGGACAGGGTTCAATGTCTTGTTCAAGGACTGAGGGACAGGGTTAAATTTCTTGTTCAAGGACTGAGGGACAGGGCGTTTTGTTTTAAACCTTGTCCGCTTGGGTTTAGAACCAGCAACCTTTTGTTTACTGGCCCAGTTTTTTTAAATGTATTGAGTCCTTCATATCCATGTCAAAATCTGTTCTGCGTGTGTGAGTGAACGTGTGTTTGTGTGTGTCAGGTCGGTAAGCGAGTAGGTGTTCGTATATAGGATAACGAAATAAAGCAATGGATACTGGAATGCCAGACCACATGCTTTGAGCATCACATGATTAAAAGCCAAAGTCATCCACCAGTATCACAAAACCCCTCTGTCACAGCCTGCCCTTGGAAAATGAACAGTGGATCGAGACAGTACACACTCAAATCTGTAATTAGAGGAAAATCTATTTCACAGTAACAAATACCCACAGTAACGTGTCCTTAGGAGTATTTGAAAGCTTATTTTAACCCCGGGCTGGGGGCTAGGGGCGGGGGGCTAAAGCCCAGGGCATTCATTGGTTAGCTTGAACTACACACAGAAGCCCACTATGCAATTCAGTGTTGCTGACTAATTAGTTGAAGAACTGCTGGCATTTCATGAACTGCACACAGTACCATAAAAACACATTCTGTGTGCATTCATAATGCATGTTTGGTAGAAAGGGCCATCAAGGAATAGTAAATATAGCTATTCAAATCACATCATCACGGCTATTTCCTCCAATAATGACAAGAACAAACAGTTTTCTTCACGCATCAGGCCAATTCATTTGACATTGAAACGTGCGGAGCCAAACATATATATATATATATTTTTAAACGGAATGTAAAAGAAATGGTTAAGAAACTTAACAGCTCAGTGACCGGAGGTAGGAGTGCTACGAGTGAACCGGCTTTGCCTGCCAGAGCATGAGCAAATACTGATGACATATCCACAGCATCCACTTACATCAGTGGTTCTCAAACCTCTCCTGGGGACCCCCCCCCCCCAGCCATGTATTAGGGTTACCCCGGATCTAGGACACATGAATCAACTTGTTAACTAATTATCCAGCCCGTGGCTCTTTGATTCAGGTTGATCGTGGCTACAAAAGAAACAGAGAGAGCGGAAAGTCTCCGGGAGAGGTACGAGAACCACTGACTTATTATAGCCAGAGATAAAAACATGGACTAGGCAAAATGTGTGTAAGTACAGATACTGTAATCCCTCTCCCCCCTCAAACACACCCTCCACAACACTTATGCACGTACGTACACAAACTAAAAACTGCAGAACATCCGTAAGTGAATAAACCCCCTTGACAGCTTCTGTTTCCCTAGCACACTTACAAAGTCTCCATAAGCCGTTGGGAGATGCACATGCTACTGTTACCAACTGACAGTCCCACGTAGGCTTCAAATTTCAGTCACAATCACCAACCAGGCGCGTATGAAAAAGGCGCTGTAATTGCATTGGCCTGTTGTCCAGTAAGCGGGCAAGCTCAATCCATGTCCAGTAGCAACGCTTACTGTACAGCACAGATATTGACTACCATCACAAGATAACAGATAGGGCTCCATTACAGCTACAACAGGCAACACGCGACCACACTGGCAATGACACTGTTGCCCGTTAACATATCGGGTCACTCAAGCAACTAGCTAGTGGGTTTTTCGGTGCTGTTAGAAGTGGTCACAATAATTTGTACACGCATATTAAGCCCATTTGGCACTTAGAGTGAACAGAACTAGTAGTCCATAGCAACGACAGACAGGTGTGAGCGGGTCAGTGACTGGCCGCAACGCAGAGGCTAGCTCAGTGCTAATAATGCCAACAGAACAGTACCTGCCAGTAAAATTGGATAACAAGCAAAAGTAGATGTGGCAAAAGTAAACGTCCCACAGGCAAGTAGACGTATAACAACAATAACAGTGAGCAAAGGCCCAGACACACGCTAAATTAGGCCATGAATGTTGCCTGTATTCCAAGAGAAAACAACCCAAAACGTATTGTGTACAAATGGTAATTGTTGATACATGGAGACTACCGTGAGTTAAGATGCACCAACTTTGATAAGACTGACCTGCTTTGGCATTTGACTCATGCCAAAGACAACAGTCCATACCAGGTGTATTAACTATACATCTACATGGTTAAGACCCCACCACAATAGCACGATAAAGTCTTCTTGACATATAGATAGATCAGCTTGGACTAACCAGTAGGCTTCCCTAGTCTACCAGTCACTAGAACGTCGACGTTCTGTGGCAAGCTTGTAAACGGCAATGGTCACCAAGTGATATACTGCGGTGCAGTCAACCAAGTGACGGTTGCCTATTAGATTGTTTATGTACCCTACAGTACATTTCCCCCTTGTGTGAACTAGTGCCTAGTTGGCTCAATTTAGGTTGTGGCCAGCGACTTCAAGCCACACTCTACTATAACTAGCTTATGAGCGACCCATTAAAAGATGTCTAATTACCCAACGTTAAGGTGTTTTGACAGCGAGGCACCTGCTGATTCCATCAACACACCAAGTTAGCTATAGCTTAGTTAGCTAGCTTTAGATGTAAACAAACTACAAGATATACACAAACCCCACCATGCACCAAGCAAGCTACGTTAGCTACATGGGCTAGCTCGCTACTCGCATATTCTGGTGTTGAACAATTGCAGTTGTCAATGGGCCATTGCAATGGTTTGACCATATTTTGGACAGGTATTAGCTAAAATTGTGGTTAATACCAAACGTGTCAACCCCGACCCATCCTGCAGCACTGTTTGATTGGTAAACCGCTCACGCCCAAACAGCAATGGATAGAGTAACCACGAACACCACTGCGGGCGGACAAGAGACACCGTCCCACTGGCAGTGGCTGCAATCTCTGCTTGCATTACCACCTCTCCCCCCCACCCGAGATCCCTGTGTACCTTCTTGTCAATACGGACGGTGAATACATCCCGGTCCTTCAACGGCTCTCTGCTAAGAACCAACCCGTGGTTAAATTCTTGAACTGGTTGGTTACGTTGAGCGGTTCGGTTCGAATTCGACAGGCCGATCAGCTTTCCGCTGCGCGGATGCAGCTCAGCCGCCATCTTCACTGGGGCGGCGTGCTTCACGACACACGGGTTTGCGACAATTTAAAAACTCGGACGTCGCTATACACGCCCACTTTAGTACGTTGATCGGTGAACGGCAGACGGTCAATCGCAAAACCTACCCTGCTTTATGGCATTGTGGTCGAGAGATTTAAATTGTTTTGTGCAAGCGACCTGGAGTATTAGAAACGTGCTTTTTTCCAGGATAATTCCATGGTTGATGCAAATGAAAATATATCACTGATTTCTAAGAATGCATATGCGTCATTGTGACATGAAACAATTTAATGTAAACGATCTCAAGCTCATATAATCGTAAATTAAGACTGTCAGCAAAATACAAGCCATGCATAATGCTCCAATAACACTATTCATTAATAATACATATACATTCAAATATACATTTATTGTCATTATACCTAGACAGTATTTGATCTATCTTATCAATCGCGGTGCAGAAATATATCACATTATGGAAATAGTTTTCCCACTACAGTGGGATATTTAGAAAAACTGAAATGTTATTTCACTATTTTACGGCGGTGTTACATAGATCAAAATCTATTTTCCACAGGATGGCGCACGAAGCAGTTGGAGGAACGTCTAATGGACATCCCGTACAGCAGGCGACAGCAAAGACATGTTGTGCCGGTGACGATTAGATCAGTGTTGTTAAATGCGCAGTACATGCACATTTGAAGACTATGTTTTATTAATTAACTTTCTACGAAATACAATACTTTATTTTGCAGCAAGCAGTGGAACAGCACGTGCTTCTGTAATTATTAACATTGTGTCGAATCAGTCGTGCTTATAAAACGGAACTGTGTGTAGCAGCTCCTGTTTCAATCATAGTATCACTTAATCTTTCACTCACTACACAGCAGGGGGTTTGAAGTTGGAGGGAAAAGTGGCTAACATTACATGAACAAACACTAATTTGTACATGTAAACTCTACATCAACCAATACATGTATTCTAAATAATGACAATGATTCTAAGTCAACGTTTGAACATCTTGAAACCAGGTTGTGGAAGGACTTGTATAGGCTGTTACAGGTCCAGTTGACATGTCGTGAAACAGGCTATTGTCAAAATAATCAGTTGATTCCCAAAGGCACTGCAGCGCTACATTCAGAGAAATCCCAGCATCAATGTATGCGATTAGATCTCTGAAAATGAATCATTTGGTGTTGACTGAAGAGTGGAATATAACAAAACAGACTTTTGATAAAAGAAAACAGACAGTAGAAGATGTAGAATTTACAGGATTACCGCATTCACTACCATTTGCAGGAGTATGAGGTATTATGTTCGACATTTGTAATGGAGTGGGATAATGTGATAACGTTTATTAAATTGGGTCCTCGACATTGCTACACAGTCCAAGAGAAAGTTGTTGCATTGATGAAGAAATGCTTGCTATCTCTGGAAACATTACCACCCTCACTCTTGAATGGTAACAAACAAGGCCCCTGTACACTAAAACAGAGAGCCACCAGTCTTAAAGACATTCACTGTCCAGGCGCCCAACCGCCCAGCGGGGACTCTTTAATGTTCGCCAGACCCAGAAAGGAACAGGGGAATACCGAAGCCCAACCCACAGCAGCAGAATCAAACAGAAGTGAGGTGAAAATATATGAGGACCAATGGAAAAGGACGAATGCTGATGAGAACCAACGGAAAGGGGCGAATGCTGATGCTGGAAAACGTTTGAGACAAATCTATTCAGAACATAAAGACTAGAGCCTGCAGAAAACAAACCAAGAATGCTATCACCAGACAAGAGCACCTTTGTCCGGAATGTGGGAAGGCGTTTAAGAGTTCAAGTAATTTTAAACTACACAAACAAAATCACACTGGAGGCCATATTGTTGTGAGTCATGTGGGGAATGTTTTACAACTGCATGGAAGCTCAGAAATCACCATCGGTGGTCCACAGGAGGGAGAAGATCACTGAGTGCCCAACATGTTGAAAGGGCTTTGCAACAAAGAGTTATTTGGACCGTCATGCAAAGTTATTTGGACCATTCAGATGTCTCATGTGTCAGATGGCTCACTATAGTGAGTTGTGCGGAAGATGCTTCGAGGCTCATTCTGCACTTAAACAGGACCAAAAGTCCATTCACAGGGGAGAGAAGCCATTTCAATGCGTAACACGCGGAAAAGTGCATTGCAGAAAAGCAACGTTTGAAGAACCACACAGGTATTCATTCAGGAGAGCATTCCAGTGCTCTGTGTCAGATGCATTTCAAAACCAAATATATTCTCAATGACCACAAGAATACGCATGCAGAGTACAAGCCAAATGCTTGTGACAAATAACCAATGATCGTCATTTGGTCGAAATACCTAAAGGTGCGTCAAGCCTCTCACCTGACCGTTAGCATGCAGCTACAGTGGGAAAGGCTATAAAGGCGTCCAGGAGAGCAAGAGACACAAACGCACCCACGCCGAAGAACCGCCTCATACCTGCGATAAAGGTTTCTATAGACGGCACTCGTTGAAAGTCCACGGAGAGAAGACGTTTTCCTGTGAGAGCTGTGGAAAAAAGACGTTCGCCATGGAGTCCTATCTTAAATCTCACCTGGCAAAGTTTCACTCTTCGCTTACAGTGAATTACATGAAATGACAGAATCAATACCAAATCATATTTTGTTCATTTAAAAGGTGAGGCTTTTAATTAACCACCTCATTATTTACCCCAAACCCCTGAGAAGTTGTCCGCATTTTGGAATCAAACTATCCATTTCACAATGAAACGCAGTCCCTCCAAAAATAACAAGGTTTTTCCCCCAGTTATTAATCAGCCATTACAAACCATCAGGAAGTTTATTTTACTAGTAGTCTTTTGGCAGATAGACACCCTGTCTTACAACCCACCTCCATGCTCAGTGGTCATCCATCCTTGAATCCTTGGTCTTCAGAACAATTACCAAGGTCCACGCAATACATCTCTTACACCATCCAGTAGTGCACAGTGGGGGGCAGTATTACACCTCGACTTCTTACAACATGTGTAAAACATTTCGACCGTTACAGTAGGAGGAGTTGTAGAAAGCAACAATATCATTGCTCCTCTCCATGTGAAGACTGTGTACAACAAAGAAAAAAAAACATGAACCCCATACATACAAAAGTATATGCCAGTAGTAAAACATTGCATGAAAAATATCTACAGCCCCGATTAACATGGCTGAATACTCCTGTTCCCTGTATAATGCTACCTTTGACCAGACACTTTGGTCAGGAATGCATGGAGTAGGGTGGCATTTGGGAAGCACCCAAATGTCATTATAATACAGTAGATTCAGACATAATAATACTTCATATTGGCTTATAACACAAAATACCATTTTACTCTATGTAGCCACATATGCATATAGTAGAGATCTGTTTTTATGAAGGCAATACCAATTACTAATCGATGGAGGTTTTTCCGCTGAATCAGACAATTAACAACCAATACCATAATTGGATATTGCTACCCATTATAGTCTCATGCAGTCATAATGAACTTAAATGAGTTCTTCCAACTGAAATTAGTGCACAGCAGTTTTAGTTTGGAAGCAATCATTTAAGTTGGAAGCTGCAAACTAATATAGCACAGTGCTTCTTTTACCCGCCTTTATTGCTGTGGATATGAATCAATATACAGCACTGACCTAGCATCTAGTACGCTCCCTGATGGTTTTTAATCAGTTACACATCTGCCTCCAAAAATCTGGTATGAATCGGTATACATCGAAGTTCCATTCTCCCTTCCGATCACCTAATTTAACCAAAATCCGAGGAGTCACCAGCTTTCCTTAAGATATTAGAGCAATACTATAATTCCTCAGTTTCAATTGAGTTTCACAAAAGATCTCAGTTGTATGACACAGGTGTAAAACTCCACCATGTGTCCGTCTGGAAATTATTTCTTTAGCTTTGGTCGTCTACGGTGAGGTTTGGCGAAGTCCGGTGAATTTCGAACATTCATTGTTTTTGTGCACAGCCACGTTCATGGCAAGGAGAAGCCTACCACAGCGGGCCAACCAGACCCTCTTTACTCCCCTTCCATCGGCAGGGTGAACAGGACATCGTAGATCATGTCCAGAAGTAGGTTACAAGTTCTCGAATGAGGATCCCACTGGTCGGGGTGCCATTGGCGCTTGTGCTGAATTCATTCAGCCAGGTCCCTGTACCTTAAATTGTCTGGTCACAAAAAGATGAGATAAAAGTTGTCTTTCTAGCCTGTAAAGTCTGTATACTGTCAATGTGTCCTTGAGTGCTATTGCAGTTCCGGTTCATCATGTGGCTCCTCATGAGATGTATGCCACCCAATAGTTTTCATCGCCGGCTTCTTCCAAAATTCGGAAGCTTTATATGTCGAACAAAGATCTGGAGGTAAAGGTTTAGTTGCATTTCAGAAGTAAAAAAGAGAGGTAAACTGGTAGCAACCAGGGTATGCCACCAAGGACTCCAAACCGCCACCGTCTAGTATCATATAGAACACTGGTACAGCAATGTTGTGTAGCAAAGTGGGCCTGTTCAACTGTCCATTCCCCTGGTCCCTCACACAATCTGGGCCTTTTGGATAATGCTCGATGGTGGATACAAGCGGGAGGGGTTTTGGCTGGGTTTGGGGAGGGTTTTGGGTCCCAGTGACCCGTTGTTCTGCTGGAAGTGCTGGTTATGTCCTGGTTCCACGTCTGAGATCAGAGGACTGTCGTTCTCGCCGTCCTGCTCCTCCGGCCTCGCCCGATCCAACGGACTCGTCCTCATGCTCATCCCCGACTCGTCGTCCCCACCCTCATCCTCCTCCCTGTAGCCGTTGACAATCGGGTAGCCGACGGGTGAATGGGTGTTCCGGCT
This sequence comes from Novumbra hubbsi, assembly GCA_016801125.1. NCBI lineage: Eukaryota > Metazoa > Chordata > Actinopteri > Esociformes > Umbridae > Novumbra > Novumbra hubbsi. The sequence continues at coordinate 14,042 of JACXGK010006236.1, forward strand.
CCCGAGCCTGGGCCTCACGCGCAGGCTCCCCTCGGTGGGGACGATGGCGCTCCCGTTCAAGGGCCTCCGCGGCTCGGTGGACCTCTCCATTGGGCAGGGAGAGAGAGGTGGGTGGAGAAGAGGATCCTTGGAGTCGAGGAAAAACCTGTGGTTACCACGTGCTACAGCCGAGCCAACCAATGGTTACCACGTGCTACAGCCGAGCCAACCAATGGTTACCACGTGCTACAGCCGAGCCAACCAATGGTTACCACGTGCTACAGCCGAGCCAACCAATGCAAACCGCAGTACATTGTCTCATACACACAAGCGCACACTTACCGAAGTGCTATACTGCACGAACGACTCCACCCGGATTCTGTTCTCCTCCCTCATGGCCCTGCTCTCCCTGCCTCTCCTTGAGTGGGTGTGGAGAACTGGCCGGCCCAGGGAGTCCGTCCCACCTCCTCCTACCGGAGTGGAGTAGCTATCCCGGATGCGTCCTTGCTCCTGTGCGTGAAGAAGAGAGCGAATCAGAATGGGTCACTACAAAATGCATTCAGTCAGAAAGTCCTTGCGCTTCATTTAAATACGTACATCTCGATTAAGATTTCCCTGCGCTGAGGAGCCCAGAATGTAATGAACCCTGTAATTAGGAGTTATGCAGAAGAATAGTGGAATTGACACTGACCCCTAGGGAGGATAGACTGGACCCCAGAGTCCCTTGTCCACTCTGTCCCCTCTCCCTGTTTGGGATATTCTCCTCTATCTGCAAAAATTAGAGATGAGATGGTAAGGGGGGGGGGGTAGTTCTATTAGTTTGAAGCCAATGGATCATAGCTAAGAGAGTATCTATTTACAGAATAACTGCCTATACTGTAGATGTAAAAGATGAGGTCAAACTGTTTACCTGTCCTCTAGCATCCGTACTGACGGAGTTGATTCTCCTAAAAGAGGCCTGTCTGGATAGAGTACTGATCTCCTCCCTGAGCGAGTAAGTGAGAGGGTGAGAAAGCGAGACAGAGAAGCGTTGATACGTAATCAGGCTGGAAGAACAGCCGCACAACGGTAGTTGTACCTAGCTCGACAGCAACACAAACACCTCAGTAGCAGTGAGCTTCGACAGGCATACATACCTTCTTATACTAAGCTCCCTCTCCAGTTCCTTGTTTTTGCGTTTGTGATGACAGGTCACCAAGACAATGACGACGACCATGGCTAAAAGCAGGACCCCGGCCACCGCGCCAACAATGACCATCAGGAGGATTGGAGGGGGCGGGGGCGGCCACTCTACAGGAGGGATGGCAGGAAGTTCTCTTATATTCATCAGCAGCAACGCGCTGGATACATGTGTTAAAAATGCAAGTGGACACATTCTGAACTGGCACCAATCGTTGGTTGTTTATGGACAAATCCATCTGGGCACTCCACTAAGGGACTCTTCACCGAGGGTTCTACCCGGAACCTATAGCCCTCAACCTGCGTTCAGAATGACGGAATACCCTAGATAGGGACAACCTCAATCTGTTACGTGAAGCTCTTTTTTTTTTTGGTAGCCTACGATGAACCTCTACTTCAAAACCACTGTTTTTCGATGGAAATGGTGTAAAGTGAAACCATCGGTCTTGCGTAACACCATTGTTTCCAAAACAGGTTCTTCAACCATTTTTCTGTATTAGCTAAGAATATCAGTTTGTAACCCATACATTTTGTCAGGCATTTTTGCTTTATTGGACGGGAAAGTAGTTAATGAATTATAGAGAAAGCAAAAATACATGATGTTATTACCTTAAGGCTAGAGTATATGACTCAGAGTGACAGCACAGCCTACCTGTTACTTTGATTTCCACATCAGCTGTCCCCTCCCCCACAAGATTTTTGGCCACACATTGGTAGTTGCCGGCGTCTGTCAGTGCGAGGGGCCTATTAAATTTCAGGGATCCATTTTTCTCATTCGTCACGCCTTCTGGTAATTCTTTACCGTTCCTATGCATAACAAAAGTACTGTAGCACTTAACTTTGAACAACACAAAACATATATTGCATAATAATGGTGTAAATGTCACAACTATAAATGCGTAACAATATTGCATTGCAAAGTCCTTTTACTGATCCTGAACACGCCCCATTAACGCACCTGACATTATTGTACAAAACAAGCACACCAGCCTCAACATCATGGCGGTACACTCCCAATTATGTATTTTTTAAACGTGACACTACTGTTGACAACAAAACAGCACTGAACCCAAAAGGTCACATGAGCAAGAGGACAATCAGATTAAGCTACAAGAGTCTAGATCACACTCGAACGCACAGAGGCCCAGAACTCTCATTGAACATGTGATGTAGCGTTAGGCTCCACGTGCAGGGAGGAAACATAAACAGGAAGCGGACTACTTTACATAGACACAGATCACACTGCATGGTAGACTTTCAAAATCCTGTCGGCCTTTTTCCATGTTTGCTCGATCACTCCCCCCCACCCTTTCCCCCGGCCTCCTCTTTCACGCCTCCAACCTGGGCCCCCAACCTCACCCTCATGTGAAACTGTCGGTGGGTTCTCTGCACAAGCTGTAACATGACGCTATGACAGCACGGTATTACTTCAGTTTGGCTTTGCTGCATTGAGGAGTACAACGAAGCCAACTGGTTTACCAACTATAACAGGTAACTGTGTGTGTGTGTGTGTATGCGCACATGTGGGTGTGTGAATAAAGTATGTGAAATAGTAAGGAGAGATAGAATGTTATATTTGATTATATATGAGGGTGAGAGGGAATCACGGTTTGTTTGTGTGTGTACACGTGTGTATGTGTGCACGTGTGTATGCGTGTGTGTGTGTATGCGTGTGTGAGTGCTTTCTGTGTGTGTGCTCCTGCCTGCATGTTATTTCTGTTTCTCATGCATAAGCACACCTAGGTGTGTGACTAACAACTTAAGACTTGGTGACAAATGTGCATGAGCAACTGTCGATCTAACACTGGCAGACAAGAGACAGAGAACACTCTAGAACGTTCCCCACAGGCTGGACTTAAGCCCACGAAGTTCTGTGGGACCCCAGTAATCCTCTATCCCAGAAGACTCCCCCAGAGAGGACTGGCAGTGACGTGTTCAGGCATTGGGCCAAACAAAACAATGGAATCAAACAGTCTTTTATTCCATTGGCCAAAATGCTGCTGAATGGACATCCTTATAGGCCCATTGTTTATATTGATGTTCATTCCAATCCCCCATGAACACTGGAATCTAATATCTTCGGTTTGTTTCTCTTAATGTATCTGTGCATGTGATGGTGTTTAAATTCACACAGTCACAAACAAAATGCCACCATCTGGATAAAATAATGATCTTATCTGTCCCTTATTACTTCATTATACCCTAACCCAGCATATCATCACACCACAGCACAATATATCTTAGACAAATACTCATATTGAACTTGAACTTCACTGAACCAACATTAAACCTCTATTTAACCAAGCCATTCATGTTAATCACCTTATTGTTGACAATGACAGCCTGACGCTGGGGCGAAACTAAAAACATTTAGCATGGTCATAATAAGAGAAATAATTGTGACTAATAGAATTACCAGCGAAAACAAAAAAACAGATTAGTCAAGAAGACATAAAGGTGAGTCAGTTCAGACAGTCAGACAAACAGACGGCCAGAGACCGGTTGGGGAGCTGTTGTTACCTGTGCCAGGTGTAACTATCTGGTTTGGGGTTTCCTCTACTGACACAGCTGAGGGCAGCTCCCTCCAGACCAGCAAACCAGTTCTTTTCATACCCTTTGATCTCTGCATCGGGAGGATCTAGAACAGCGGAACCCATAAAGTCACGTAAAAACACACAAGCTAACGAAGTCAGGACAAATCCATTTCCATAATATCAGACGTGCCGTTTGACGCGAAGTCCGAACTCACAGTGCACCACCAGATTGTTGGAGATCCTCCGCGGTGTCTTTAGAGTCTCGTGCCACACCAAGCAGTCCAGCCTCTTCCCGTTCATACTCCTCAGGGGGTGCAGTGAGTACTGGGAGTAGATCGATGCGCTCCCCGTGCTCCTGTTCAGCGACTGGCCCGGCAGTACGGTGTCCCAGGACAGGCGTGGCGGGGGGCGGGCCACGGAGCGACAGGAGGCGGCGGATTGGAAGGGCTGGCCCTCGATGAGGGCCACGGCGTCCAGGGAGGAGATGGGCACGGCTGTGTGGGGTTAAAGGTCAGATGTTCAGGCAGGTTCGAGCGGTGCGACCTGTGACTGTTAGGTGGCTAGTTCGAACACCCCCGGAGCGAGGCCGGTTGACTCCCAAGTGCTCCCAGGTTGTCGCTGTAAATTACACGTTCTTGTGATTCATGCTTACCTGGTCAAATAACAGTAAAGAAGAACGGTCACTAGTCAGAATAGCTTCAGGGAGACTTAAAAGTTTGGAGAGGATTAGCTGATATTATCGCTGAACTTAGCTCTTAACTGGAGGGTAAGCTGTCCCCACATCTGTTACATGATACTTCCTAAGCTCTGAATTAAGATCAGGTGCGTTGAATCCGATGGATGACGGAACTGAACAACTGAACCAAATGATAAGTTCAGTGATTGTCCTCCCTTCGGCAGCCAATCGCCATTGCGGCCAACGACGGCCCCCGTCGTTCTATTGGGGGGCGCACTTCTCTGCTAGCGACAGTAGCACGTTGAGGGAGGGTCCGTAGACCAAAGGGACTTACTCCACACAATGAGGGACAGCGTCCGCTCGAAGTTCCCCGCAGGGTACGTGCTGATGTGACAGTTGTATTTCCCCTCGTCGGACTCCATGGTGTTCTTGATGATCAGAGACGAGTCCACCAAGGGCTCACTACTGATGAAACGCACACGACCAGTGTACAGAAAGAACTCTGGACGGGAGAATGGAGGGGGGAAACAAACATTGTTAGCGAGATACCGAGAGGGAGACCCAGAAATAGGCAGCAAGAATGGGAGCAAGTATGATTCAGCGGAAGCCATAAGTAGCTAGGTAAACAGTTTATGATGTGCTGTAGCTACCTACTCCACGTATAGGGTTTGTGTTAACCAAGAGGATGAACGCCAGTATTGATATTATGAAGAGGTTTGCGGTCGGTACTGCCGGAACGTTCCATATGTCCTACCTGTGGATCCATCATTACTGTGCACAGCGATGTTCTGCTCCTTGCTGTCATCCGTCTTCTTCATGGTCCAGGTGACCTGTGACACGGAGATGGAACCGTTTCTGGTCAGGCACATCTTTAGTAAACTTAGATATGTTGTTAAAAGCATTGTGGGAACGTTAGTACACACCTGAATCACCACTTGGCCATCATCCACCTTGAACCGGCAAGGCAGTCGGGTCTCACCCTCGGATACGGATTGCAAGGAATGGTCCAAGGGAGGGTCCAAAAAGTCCCCCTGAACTACAGCCACTGATGGGAGGGAAGGAGACGGAGAGAGACTGTCGCTTAGTTCCGTGGCGCTCGAAGGAGAATGTGCCGTGGCGTTGTACTCAAAGAACAAGATAACGCGGGACAAAGACTGACAGGATTAAGTGTTGAGAGGGAGAAAACTTAAGATGGGAAAAGGCGGAGGGAAAGGTGGGGATGGATAAAGGTTAAGAGGGAGATGGTTGAAGGAAAGGTGGAGAGGTAGTATGGCTAAGAGGGAAAAAGGTGGAAGGAAAGGTGGAGAGGGAGTACTGTTAAGAGGGAAAAAGGTGGAAGGAAGGGTGGAGAGGGAGTACTGTTAAGAGGGAAAAAGGTGGAAGGAAAGGTGGAGAGGGAGTACTGTTAAGAGGGAAAAAGGTGGAAGGAAAGGTGGAGAGGGAGTACTGCCGGGTGCCGGGTTATAATGAAAGAAGATCTTTATTGGAAAGACATTATAGAGGACAAGAGATTTGAACAAAACAAGGGGGAAAAAAAGAGTCAGTCAGGAAGAAACAGGTGGAGTAAAGCAAGCGTTGGATGAGTGTCAGTGGAGATATGTTGCTCAACTTGCTGCACTGGTCTATTCTTTGAACAACACATTTCCGTGAACCCTTCGGTGTCCAGAAACACAAACACCCACACACCGTAATGTCTGTGTGCCTCTCACACAAACTGTGTTTTCACAGCTAGAACTGCAAAGTTGCGTGCAAGTCTGATACTGACATGAACTGTAATCCTACATCTCTGCTGTAACACACTGTCCTCACTTCTGTTCTGATGTTGTAACAGAGTTCATCGGATAGAATCGCACACATCGCCTTCAGGACAACAATAAATATCCAAAGTCAGAATACGGTGCCCTAGTGGCACAGTGGAGGGTGGTTGCGGCATGCCAACAGTGCCACGGTGTCCTCCTTGCCCGTTGTTGGCTGGAGGAACATTCTTATGATTACTGGCTGAGGGACCACTGTGAATACCAAGTACAACGATTCGGCAAGATCTGAGGACACACAACTTGATCTCGGACTCTCCCGATCACGCTGTGGATTGTTTCTTTTTGGTTTTTTTGCAATGAGGCACAGCCATGGAACGTCACAGAATTGACAGGGCTGAATTAGGGGGGTGGGGGGGGGGGGGGGGGGGGGGGGGGGGGGGGGGGGGGGGGGGGGGGGGGGGGGGGGGGGGGGGGGGGGGGGGGGGGGTGGATAGGAGAGAATTAAATACACGCCTGTTGTTTTGACATGGCTGTCTCCCGTGGTGGTTGTGGCTGTTGAACAGGTGGTGTGTATGTGCGGGCGTGTAATTGGGTGTGTATCAGGTAGGATGTTTGCATGCTCTGTGTGTTCATCAGTGCCTCTTGTGTTGTCTGCTGGCTACAGACTGACAGGTGCTGTATCTCTGCACGGGCGCCGTAATGTCGATGCCGGTGTTGTGGAGTGAAGGGGCAAGGCTGACGGCTTTGAGGTTCGCTGCGGAATCTGCCTGTGCCACATTGCTGGAATAACACTCCAGATCAGTCTGTCTTTGCCTCATCCTTTCCGTGTTCGCATACAATTGTCACAATCAGACACACACAAACACATTTGTTTCTCCATCCTCGTCAGAAACCCAGGAATGCATGATACTTATCCCCTAAACCTAACCTTTACCTTAACAATAACCTTAACCTCAATAAACTATGCTTTAAGCCTTAATTTAACCTAACCCTAAACCTAACCTTTACCCTAACAATAACCTTAACTTCAATAAACTAAGCCTTAAGACTTAATTTAACCTAACCCTAACCCTAACCTTTACCCTAACAATAACCTTAACTTCAATAAACGAAGCATTAGGACTTCATTTAACCTAACACTAAAATTAGCCCATAATGACTAAAAATAAAAGTAACCCCAATTCTAACACTATACCTAATGTATGATTTTCTCTAAACCTAAAACCCTTAAGCCTGAAACCAAATGTTCCCATGTTGGGACCAGCCAAACCATGCGGTGACAGATTTAGGTTTTACTGTCTTCGTGGGGACTTGAGGTCACACAGGCCTGGATAACACAGATATACAAGCTGTTTAAATGTTTTTTATATATAATTTCATGTAGCCAAATTATTCAAACATTTAGAAACACACAACCTCCCTCTCCACACAGCAAGACTGACCATGAGGATCACACTGAGCAGCTCCTCAATAACTGCTGGGTTGTCTCAAACACACACAATCACATGCGTGCGCACACACACACACAAACATACAGTCAGTCCCTCTATTATTAATGCTAAAACAGTCATTATACATCAGCATTTGTAAATACAATACAGAGAGTAGGCGCCGGCTGATATCCTTTCCTGATCCCCACACAGACAAAGGTGTGTGTTTGTGACCACGAGAAAGGTGTGTGTGTGTGTGTGTGTGTGTGTGTGTTATTGTGTTAACGTGATGTGTGATGGGAAGAGTTCGTGTGAATGGAGCACAAAAAAAGGAGTTAGAGTGCATCCGAGACAAACATGAAGCAGAAGTGATCAGCAAACCTGTTTTTCCAGAAGTGCCGATCAAATCTAACGCAACTAAGACTAACCCAAGAAGCAGGAAAACACCAGCTGCCGGTAGTCAACACACAAGTATAACCAGCAATAGAAAACTACATGGTAGGCCAGTTGAAATAATGCATTAGACAGGTAAACCAAAACAAAGCTGCTAAATTGTTTATGTCCTAATTAACTTCCAATGTTCCAAAGTTGTCATTAGAATGTGTTAAACGTTATTATTAAATGATATTACCTTACTTAGCCACATAGTCTACAGACTCGTGATTAAACTCGTGATTAAATCACTTACTGAAACATCCCAGAATCCACAACAGCAGAGTTATGTTGGTGGTCATTCTCCTGAGTTGGTAGGGCGAACTGCTAGACTTTGCCTAAACAGTCTGTAAAACAGTTACAGGTGTGTGTGTGTGTGGTCTACTCCAACGTTGATATTAGCTGAGACATTAGTCCACGAAATCCCGCTTAGTCTCAGTTCATGATCTCATCCTAGACCGTAAAATGTAGTTTATTCTGTGCCAAATCCAAGAGAAGACAATGTAAACGTGTGGTCTTCTCTTCGGTATCCTTAGGTGTGGACAAATTTGATCGTATTCCAATAAGTCCTTTGGAAAGCGCGCTACCTCCGTGCGAAACTACCTGCCTAAGCCTTTATGGCGTTTGAGCGTAGTAATAATTTATCATTTAGTCTGGCTTCTCAAAGGTAGGAGTGGTACAGCCTATACCTGTTTTCTTGGAAACACCTGTTGTAGATCCCTCTCCCTCACGCTGATACACCCACTACGAAAGCGAACCCGAAGTCACCTTTCCAGTTTAGTAAAACAGTTATTTTCACGCCTTTACATGCACATTGCCTCCCAGGAGACCGAACATGGAAGTGAAATTACACACACTCCACAGACCCTCTGCATGTCTTAACAGCTCATGTTGTCGGAAAAACAACAACATTCAAGATATGATTATTCAATCCATGTTATTAGCATTCATCTTTCGATGTACCTTGCTATATCATGAAATAGATCTATTAGTTTAGTAACCAGAAAATTGCATTGTCTAACATACATGGGTGTGGTACGAATTGCTGTGAAGGGAATCATTCAGCGTTATGGAACATTGCTTATTCTTTCATAATAGCATCTAAAAAGAATGAAACCTTAAAACAGATACAAAACCTCAAGCTCTGTCAGTTGAGTAACATCACTTCTCTTCCCCTCGCTTCTTCATACAAACTCATTTGATTGGGATTGGACTGGAATATCATTAAACCTTGTGTATGTCACGAAATTTGGATGGGAGACAACATTACACTCAAAAGAACACGACCACGGACTTCAAGGCATGATCGAACTAAGACCCACTTAGATAATCTAATATTTGTTTCTGGCGTGCCTCGAAATCATTATGGTGATGGCGATTCGCTAAACGAAACGCCCCCTTTTGGTGAATTTTGAAATCGATTGGCATTGATGAAAGGAGCCATTGACATTGACTCCTTCAAAATGTAAGATCAAAACAACGATTATTTGAAAATTAGGTGAAATATATTAACTAACGATGGTATATCCACATTGTATCAATACATAGTGGGGAGAGCGCGTATTTGTGTTCAACGTGCATTTTACCAGTACGGCAATGTCAGTAAAAAGGCAGCTGGCCATTAAATAATTAGACCAGGGAACATGTAACTAAATAAATGCTTGCCTACGTTATTGCCCTTACATTGTACATTGTAAACGAAGTGTCGTCCAGGAGACAAATGAGCCGGCCTTTTCATGTGAACAGAGCAAAAAGAGCGGGATGACGCTGCAACAAAATATTAAGTGCACAAAAAAAAAGCATTGTTGCCATCCTGTGGCATACAGTTTGCATTACATGTCAACATATACACTTCATTCGATTAAGCTAGGAACACCCCTTTTTGTTGGCTATTGGCTAATGAAAGAACAGGACTGACATAAACGCATGTATAAACGGCAACAGTGGCCAAATACAGGATATGAGTCGGACAGTGTGTAATGGGTGACAGAACAGGTTCTATGGTGTTATTGCAAACGGAAATACACCACTAAAATAGCCGTGAGATCCACTGCGTGATGGAAGAATGAAAAAACAACACAACCCTTCGTTTCGTGTAGTTTATTGGATACTATGAAAATTATAGAACACCATAATGTTAAATACAAAAAACAACATAACTAAATCTAAAACAACTTAATCCGGTATAATTAAGATACAAAGAGACACAGACTACACTGTCAATATAGATATTACATTTCACCTAGGCTAAAGAAAAAAGTCCCAAATCTGCTCTTCTAAAATGGCTCTCAGGACACAGCCGGCATGGTCTGTCACACGTAAAAAAAGAGAAAAGAAGAATGAAGACAATATATCTAATAATACAAAATAGAAGCTTAGAAAATCCTTGACTCTTCAATGTCCACTAATTCGATCCCTTCTTCTGACCGATGGTTTCGTAGGTGTCCTGAGCACGAGGGGTCAGACCCTAAGATGGAAATAGTAAAGACATATGTGACAGAAGAAATGTATTGCTGAGAAAATTAGGCCACTACGACTGAAACTCCACACATCAACGATGATAACCATTATCAACTCACCATATACGTGGCCTCGTCGGTTTTCTGTCAGTGGGAAAATAGATTAGTCTACCATTAGTTCACATAGGCCCAGGAACATTACACAATGATAATAAATATGAACCCACGTTTAACCTTCTAATGCATTTGCCAGAATACGTTTTAACAAATCGCCTCACCTTGACAACCGCAGTGCTTTTGTGAACGTCAGTTCGCGAACTAACTGCTATTTTTGATAAACTGGGATACGCATGGCATTGGTAAAGGAAGCTGTTCACGATTTAACTACTTTTCTACAAAATACAAGGAGTATTAGCAGATAAGTTTCAAATTAATGAATAAAGATTGAATATCCGCAATGGATAAGTAATAAATACTGAATATAGGGCATTTTGTGTTCTTCGAATTGTAAAGAAATTCTTTACAGAATTGTAAAGAAAAAAAAGAGAAAAATACATCAAGACAGTAGCATTATAAAGATGCGTTTGTACCAGATAATTGGACATATGGTAGGCCAAAAATAATGAATGTAGTAGTTGTTTTTTTATTGTAATGATAAACATAGATTACATCGAACACAGTATTTGCCTAAGTAAAAGTCAGTAAAGAACTTCTCATCACAAAACCCACTTAACTATCATGTGACACTACACATTATCACTATGCCGGATTGAAGGGCAATCTCGTAACGTTAACCAAATATCATGACTCTGTATATCACGTTACATCGATTTGACCAAGAGCCAAATGCTGGGGCAAGTTTCTGGGTGTCATGGCTGTATGTTATGTTTCTCACCGCTGCATTTCCTGTTCCAGCACCGCTCCTATTCACCGGAGATATCTGTTGGGAATACCGTGTGATGAGCTGGAGTAAGAACTTGGCAGAGACAGACATACAAAAAGTAGCTACAAGCAATGTGGTGTTGATACCACCTAATCTTTAAGATGACAAGGAGCAGCTGCCATATTATTCATAGCACTGACGTCTGCCAGGACTCCCTTTCCGAACCTTTCAGATCAAAATGAAATTCCACTTCCAGGGTTTGGCGGAGAGAGAGAAACACGGCAGGGAAAACAGGAGGTTTCGAAAAGGAGGAACCAAAAAAGCAGAAGTACCTTGAGCCTGCAGTAAAGCACGGTTAGGATGATGCCGTACACAAACAAGATGCCGTCCAGGATATAGCAGATCTGGGGCTCGGCCAGGGCCACTGAGGACAGAGAACGATTGCGTGAATGCTCTAAATATTGACCGTGATTCTAGGTTCTAGAATTACCTTTAATCGCTAAGTTGTCTATATTAAACTACCCTGAGTACTAGTACTCTTGTGTAAAGGTGCTGCTAGTCGACATATAAAGAAATAACTCTTGGTTTTTCTATAGCTTATTCATGTCATCTATGGACAAATGATGCATGTGCTTAAACTAGGATCTAGACCCATACATTGACATTTCAAAATGCAACAAACACGCCTTTTTTCGTAGCCTATTCACTAAGCAAACATTAGTTGTATTTTTCCCCAAACTCATCTGGCGTTGCAGACTTGTGAATATTTTGTTCATCAGTTCACCTGGTTGTCTTTCCATTATTTATGCGTAGTTGATTTGCCGAAAAAGAGAAAACACAATAAACAAAGTTGAAGAGGAATCTGAATGATGGCGTTATTACATTTGTTCTACAACATTTACAATGGATATCGGGTTAATATCGTTATTGGGCCACGATAATCGTGGAGTGAAAATCGGATCTTGTCACAGCCCCAATATGAACAGTGCACATGATTTTCTTTTTAATGTTGTATATACTTTCTCAGTTTTGTGTGTGTGTTTGTTTGTGTATGTGTGTGAACGCATGTGAGGTGGGGCATGGGGGGGATGTGGTTGATAATCTATCATCGTGTTTGTTTCCTTTCCTCCTATCTGGGATGATGAGCCTCTGACCAAAAAGCATTGATGTATTTAAAATCTTATGTGCAACTTGTCGTGCGTGCACACGTGTGTGTGTGAATTTGTGTGTGAGAGACGAGTTCTTGAATAGTGAGAACTATGCAGACATTTTGTAACTGGCTGCATGATGCCACCGTATTGGTTCCTCCGTCTCAAGTGTTAAAAAAGTGACCGAAGTAGCCACAGCTTCGCTTCTGCTTTTCACAGAAATGGCTTTGAAACTGTGATGTGAAAGTGTTTTATTTAGGAAATAACTCACAAAGGGGTGTAGGATATGGTCAATATACCACAGTTAAACGCTGAATGGCAGATTGCCTGGACACAGAACATATCTGTACAATATTGGCAACATCTCACAAACCTCTGAAATGACTTATTGCTCTTCCAATTAGGTCAATGTGATTAAAATGGTAAAAACGGATGTGATGTCATACCTGTGGTATACAGACTCACAACCCACAACCAATCACCATATAGGATTTAAAGCACATTTATTATCTCTTAAAATCTTCTGTCATTCAAGCTAATTCTTCACAGACACTAACATTAGAGTCACACTTTCTAAACTAGATTGTGTCCCTACTATCTAATGCATCTTTTTTTTAAACCAGCATGTGCAAAACTATTTAGATAATAACACGTAACTAAAAGTTACTTGTTTTGTGTTCATGAGGATTCATGTCATAAATTAAATGATCAATATTAAACATTATGCAACTAAGTTATTTAATAAAAAATATATTACAACCACATTTACAAAAAAAGATACTGCATAGAATGTTGATGCATCACCTCTGTTTTTAACAATACTCTTGTTTTAACAAGAGTAAACCGAGGAACTGAGGTAAACCTATTGATATGGTTCAGCGTTAATGGTCCCAGATGGTCTAACCCTTACCCATGCCAAGTGCAAAAATGCACCCCCATACCATCATGGATGCTGGCTTTTGAACTGTGCGCTGATAACAAGCTGGGTGTTCCCTCTCCCCTTTAGTCCTGAGGACTCGGCGTCCATAAATCCCAAAATTCTCAATTTTTTTATTCGGCAGACCACAAGACAGTTTTCCACTTCACCTCAGTCTATCTCAATTGAATTTGGGCGCAGAGAAGGCTGCAGTGGTTCTCGATATTATCTTGTAGATATATGGTGTCTACTTCGCATGGCAGTTTTAACTTGCATTAGTGTATGCAGCAACATACTGTGTTCAAAGACAATGATTTTCAGAAGTTTTTCTGAGCCTGTGCAGTGATTTCCACTACAGAATCAGTTTTTAATGCAGTTTTTATTGTACTGACGCCTGAGGACCCAAAGATCACGGCCAACCAATATTGGCTTTCCGCCTTGTACCTTGCATACAGAGATTTTTCTGGGTTTTCTGAATCTTTTAATGATGTTATGTATCGTAGATGATGAGATCCCCAACATCTTTGTAATTCATATATTTTCCAAAAAGCAATAAAATGTCTCAGTTTCAACATTTCACATGTTGTCTTTGTACTATTGTTCTATTGAATATTGGGTTTAAAAGATTTGCACAGCAGTGCATTATGTTTTTATTTAGCCTACATTTCACGCAGCGTTCCAACCTATTTCAAAATGGGTTGAACATTATCTAAAACTTTACTGAAGACAAAGTTGGTAGATAAAGACTAAATACGCCTCTTCTTCACTTTTTCTGTAGTAAAATAAGCTTTTTTAAAAAGGACAACAGTTAATTGGCTTCATTCTTAACAGATCTACAAAACATATTCCACAAGTTGTTAATGCAAAATGGGCATTTTATATTTGAGCTATTCATGGTGTAAATTATTTTAAATATTCTACCACCAAGCAAAACTCAAAACAATATACAAATCTTGACAACATTTCCCAAGCTCATTGCAGTTTTGGGGGGATATAAATTCTGCGTTCAGATTACCATACTTTAAACAGATTTAAATCAGAGAATGAACACTTTAGTAACCCTCAACACTTACTGGAAAGCCATGTGTGCATTAAACATCAGAGCAGTTATCTATGCAGGAAATGAAGTGGTATCAGTTTTAATTTCTTAAGACTTCTGGCTTCAGTTTTAATTTCTTAAGACTTCTGGCTACCTTAAACTAGTTTAGAAAATCAACACCATCATAATCTCAAACTAAGAATATTATAGAACATTGTCCACATTTCTAAAAACAAAACGAAGACCCCAGAGTTAATACTTGGTGGAAAACCCATTGGCAGGCTTTACAGCTTTACATCATTTTTAACATTATTCCAACAACTTTGCACACCACTTCTGTAGGGCAACATATTCCTTGTCCATATTTTTTGTTGAGAATTTTGTAAAACTGTTTAGCAGTCATTGAGTGACAACCATATTCAACACATAAAAACCTGACTTTTCCATCACATCAGAAGCTGTCGTTCTGATGGAATAATAATAATAGTCTTGCTAAATAATACAACTAGGCCAAGGATAGTTTTTTTTTTTCTTCGAGGACTGAGGTTAGTTGTCTTTTAAGTTGGGCTTTTTATCGCAACAAACTCCCCAATGTAAAAAGAGTGTAAAAACAACATTGCACTAAATCCACAATATGGGCCCGTTTAAGTGTGAAGAGAATTACCTAAAAAAATACCACTTCCAGTCAGGTATTCTTTTAGCAATGTAATAAGGTAATACTGCAAGTACACACAGGGAAGACAGTAGTGTCTTGACTATTTAACAAATTAGAGTGGTGTTCCAGGCCAATTACAGCAATCTAACCAGGACATAAATGTGCTGAAAATCATGGAAACATTATAAATAGTGTGATCCCTAACAAAATGTAATGATACTTTATTTTGGCAAAACGATCAGAAAATTAATCAAATTAATTTACATCTATAATGAAGATGCTTCCACAAAGTATTTACTCTGGGGTGTAAAAAGTTACGCAATCAACACATCTTTGTGTATATCCATTTTGGAAGATTTTATACATTTTACATTTAGTACATACAACAACCAAAAATGGTTGCATATATCATTTTTTTAGGGGGGGGGGGGGGGTTGATTCACATATAAGGAAGCAAAATGTTAAGATGGCAATGGTTGTGTTGATTTCTA